>JAXQQM020076190.1:0-136750 GCA_034641835.2 Pinus albicaulis
TAAATCAGTTTTCAGTTTAAATCAGTTGAACAGCATAGATCTCGGTTGAAATAAGCTTACAGGTAACATGCCCAAAGCCATTATAAGGTTCAGCGAGGTTGAGGAGCTTTCCTTTAATAACAACAACGAGCTCACAGGTACAATTCCTCAAAGTATTAGCAGTTTTCTTTCACTTCGGGTCATAGATTTATCAGAAAATAACCTGGAGGGAGTGATTCCTAAGGGTATTGGCAATTGCATTGCTTTACAGAGATTGAAAGTATCTCAAAATGCACTTAGTGGAGATATTGACAAGGTACAGTTTCCATCTTCTTTATATATTTTTAGTGATCATTTTAATAATCTATCTGGCTGTCTATCAGCGTCTGTGGAAAGTTGTACCAAACTTCAATTGTTAGATTTAAGAGAGAATGCATTAACAGGAGAGCTACCAGAGTAGATGGTATTTATTTTTTTCAAATTTGAGAGTTTTATTTATTAGTTACAATAATCTGCATGGTGTCATCTTTCAATGGATTACAAATCTTTCCAAGTTACAGATTTTGGATTTATCTAACAATAAACTTAGTGGAAGGATACCACATAATCTTGAGAAACTAAAAAGATTTAAAATCAATGCATCTTTGCAACTTAGTGTTGATATATTATATGAAGATCTCAAGATTGACATCAAAGGAAATGATTATACTCTAACATATGTGCTGCCAACAAATACAATCCTTGATTTGTCAAGTAATAGTTTTACAGGGGAAATACCTATGAGTATGGAAAATCTAAGTAGCTTAAGGTTGTTGAATTTATCTTGGAATGAATTGGAAGGGCACATGCCTCCATCTCTTAGTGAGATATCTACTTTGAAACAACTAAACCTAGCCAAAAATCATTTGAGTGGACATATTCCTCAAGAGCTTTCTGAGCTGGCAGTGTTAAATGTTTCATATAACATTCTATGTGGAAAAATCCCAATAAGAATGCAATTCACCACATTTTATGAAACTTCATTTGAGAAGAATAAGTGCTTATGTGGGTATCATTTGCCTGCATGCAAGCAATAGAAAATGAGAACCATTAACAAAGAGAGTAATGCTAAAATGATATGGTTAAACCTTGTAAACATGCATAAATTGCTGGTTGCAATGGAGATGGGATTAGGGATTGGATTTGGAGAAATGGTAAGCATAATCATCTTATGGAAAAAAACTAGGCATTGGATAATGCCCCTTACTAGAAAATCCTTTTATGGAGTCATTTTCCAACTTAGAAAATACATGTACAAATATTTAGTCTTTATCCATCTTATTCAAAATAATGGTTGGTCCATAAAAACCTCCAAATTCTTAATTACTCAATATTCTATACAATTTCTTGATCTCTTGTTTTTTTTTTTGACAATAACGGTTAAATTTTATTTAGGCGGCAAAGCTGCCACAAACACTTACATTCCAGCTCTGACAGAGATAGTCTCTCGTGAGAAGCTGAATGGGAGTGCTGTCAAAGAGTCCGGAGGACAGTTCACCAGGCCTGGATCGCCTTTCTTTAGAGATAAGAATGAAAATACCAGACATACCTTTGTTCAGATTCAACGAATTGATCACTTCGCATTCTATGAACAGGGAATGTTCCTCAAAGCTGAAGCAGAAGGGCATCGGCTGATGCATCGCTCCAGGACCAGGATCCCCTGGGCGACTCGTGATCATGGCGGCCGCCTTCGTGCAGAGAGTTAAATCAGCGATGCAACTGTTAGGTTGAGAGAAGTGATTCTCCGGCACTGCGTTGTAATTGCTGCTTTTGTAACGGAAATGCACCAACGCTGAGTCCCTATTCTGCAGCGCCCTTGTGTAAGAGTCGTTCTCGTCGCCTTTCAGAGATGAGAGCCATTGGTAATGGTGAATATGAGCTTCAGATTGGAGATCATAGGAACCATCATTACTGGATCTGGGATGGCAATTAGAAGATCCGATGTGAGCTCTTGAAACAGAGGGGTCCAATTGGAAACAGAGGTTCTTGAAAGGAGGGCGATCAGAGGATAAGAACAGGCCAGAGACCATGGGTTTAACTTGGTTGGTAATCCAGAGATAAGAGGTCCCCAAGAGCAGGGCAATGAGAAGTAGAGAGGTAGCCATAGGGTCGAATAGGATAGGAGATCCGCACAGCAGAGGTATTAAGGAATGTGGCAATAAGATTCAGTCGAATTGACCACCAGCGATCTCCGATTACAGAGGGAGCCAAGGTTGGCCTCCAGATCAGCCTGGGAGTTGAGATTCCTCAGAATATGAAAGAAGGAGATTTTACTGAACTTAGGCAATAAGAGCCGGATTTTCTTGATTATTGAGGCTAATTGAACCTGATGAGGGGCCATATGAGAGATCATCGACTGGATGATAATTCTGGAATCTCCAAATACAGAGAGTGAGAGGATATTCCTGTTAATCGCCAGATGCAGACCCTGCCACAATGCAAGAGCCTCCGCTCTGTTATTGGATTCAATACCCAGACCCCAGTGGAATCTCAATTCAGAAGAGCCTCCCGGACGCAGAATAACTCCACCGCTGCCAGCAACCCCAGGGTTACCCTTAGAGGCCCCATCGAAGAATAAACAGTGTTCATCCAAGGCCGATCTCCATTTGATAAACTCCAGTTCCTCCAATCTGATCTCCCAGTTGGCATGGACAATTGCAGGAGGAATGGACCTTTCCTTCAGATTTGGAACCAGCTCTTTAAACCATAGCTCCTCCGCTTGGTCCAGACTCATTTCATTCCTGGAGGATGTATTGGCTTCCAAAGCCGCGCCCAGCAAACCTTTGATTTTAGAAATCACTCTGGTAGTAGTGCAGCTTTCTCCTCTGAAAATTCTATTATTCCTCTCCAACCACAGCTTCCAGCAAATGAGTTTTGGGATCCACATCCAACTGGTTTTAAGAAGACTTTTTTTTGTGAAGCAAAAGGGAGATAATCTGACCCAATTTTGGAACAGTGCAGGGATGTTATCTGGAAGGTCAGGATTAGCTGGGCCAAGCATCAGAACTCCCCTCCAGACTGCTAGAGCAAAGGGGCAGAGAAATAGCAGATGATTGGCAGTTTCTTCGTCAGACAAGCACAATGGGCACCTTGAAGGCCCTTCCATCCCTCGCCTCCGCAAGTTATCTCTGGTAAGAATGCTTTGGTGCGCTACAGTCCAACAGAAGAAGTCAATTTTGGGGAGTGAGGGGAAATTCCATATGAATTTCCATTGAGCTGGATCAGGGGGAGCATAAGGAACAACCATCATTCTTTTATAACCTTCAGCAATAGTATAGGAGCCAGAAAGGGAACCCCAACCTCGTTTATCCTTGGAAGTGGCCTTTGAAGGAGATTTGCCTTGAAGCATATCTAACAGTAAAGAAGCTTCCCCCTGCAATCTAAGGGGAACCTCCCCCAGATTCCATCCATCCCAGAGAGTACCTGGAGCATCCTTCCAGTTAGATATATCCCACAGGGTGTTCAAGTTGCGGGATTGAAGCCAGTCTTTGATATTTGCTAGGCCTTCCACTTGGTTCAAGGGTTGATCACCCATTATCGAATCTTCCCAGATTTTGATTTTTCTCCCATTACCAGGGATCCAGTAGAGATAGTGGCTGAATTGGTCTAAAGATGAATTGCACAGATTGAAGATCGGAGATCCTTTTATCGATCTTGGGGGCTTATCCAAGCATCTCAAGCGTTGCCCATGGAAGTATTTCTTCCAAATGACTCTTTTACTCCAGCTAGAATTTCCAGAGACTAAATTCCACAGGATCTTGGAACCCAAAGCAAGGTTTTGGGCAGCCAAATTTCGCAGATGGAGGCCTCCTTCCAGGTGTGGTCTCTTGAGAGTCTCCCAATTCACTAAATAGAGCCTTCTGTCGTTATTATTCCCACCTTCCCACAGAAATCTTCTCAACAGACTGTCCATTTTACTGAGAAAAGTTTTAGGGGCAAGGAGCATGGTATGTTGATATAGAGGCATACTTATGAGGACTGATTTCATAAGGATGACTTTCCCTGCATTATTCAGCCAAGAGGTGCCCCAGGCTTGGATTCTGATCTTGAGCTTGTCGAGCAGAGGAAGCCAGTGAGCAACTTTAGGCTTGGATTTGAAAATTGGGATCCCGAGGTATTTGAAAGACTCCCAATTTCGAATTCCATCCATTTCTAAGAGCCTTGCAATATCTGACAGCTCCTTGGACGAGCAGTTCCAGCCATAGATAGAGCATTTTCGATAGTTGATCATGCTGCCCGAGAACAGCCTGTAAATGTCCAGCTCCTTCTTGAAGGATCTAGCAGAGATAATGCTGGCTCCTCCAAGCAGCAAGGTGTCATCGGCAAACTGGGCGTGATTAATGTCTTTCACCTTGCGAGACGTTCTGAGGCCAGGCAGGGTTTGAATCTTCTGGTTATGATCGAGTTGGAAGCTGAGCACCGAAGCCTGAATAGCATAGAGAAGCGGGGACAAAGGAAAACCTTGTCTAAGGCCCCTAGAGGCTTGAAAAAAGTCAGTAGAACGACCATTGACCAGAGGTGCGATCCATGGCGATGCTATACAGGCTTTCACCCAGTTAATGAAAGCTGTTGAGAAGCCTAGCTTCTTCATTACAATGAACAAAAATTCGTGTCTCACTCTATCAAATGCGTTAGACAGATCGAGCTTAATCACCATTCCTTTCTCATTTCTTTGGCAGCTAGAGTGAACTGCTTCTTGCACCAGCACAATGTTGTCCAGAATTTTTCTTTCTTTAATGAATCCGCCTTGATTTTCAGGGATGATGGCTGGCAATATATTCTTAAGTCTGTTGGCAATTATTTTGGAAACCAGCTTGTAACTGGAATTGCACAAGGAAATGGGCCTAAATCTGCTAAAGTCGGAGGCACCTTTCTCTTTTGGGATTAAGGCGAGAAAGGCCGAATTAATGCCACCTCCCAGCTTTGCACAGTTCTGAGATTTTCTGACCATTCTCAATAGATCTTTTTTTATTGTTGACCAGCAAGTCGAAAGGAACCTGACAGAGAACCCATCAGGGCCTGGGGCTTTGTCAGGCTCCATGCATTCCAGCACTTTCTGAAGCTCGTCCATACTGATCGGAGCTGTCAACATGGTATTATCCGACTCCTTAACGCACTTGGGAATTAAGTTGATTGGGTAGTCATGAGGATCAATAGGGGGTTCCTCAGGAGCCGAATAGAGGTCTTTGAAGTAGGAGAAAGAAGCTCTCTTTATGTCATCAAAATCCTTAACCACAGTGTTTTGGAATTTTATCTCAGAAACAGTTTTGAAATGCTTTCGAGCTTCGGCTTGTTTGTGAAAGAAGCTGGTGTTTTTATCTCTGGATTGTAACCAAAGGTTCCTAGACTTCTGTCTCCAAAATTCTTCCTCCTCCCTGCTAGATCTGTGTACCTCTTTTTGCAAATCGACTTCTGTTTGGAGCAGACTTTGAGTTACAGGACTGTGCTCCATAGCTAATTGATGAACAGCTAGTTTATTAAGAGATTCATTCCTTTTGGCAGAAGGGGTTTTCAGTCTTTTGGCCCACTCCTTAAGACTTCTTTTCAGGCCCCTGATTTTCTCTTCCCACACATAAAATGGAGAACCATGGACAGGCCTATTCCAGGCCTCAGAAACTATCTCTTGGAAACCTTCTTGCCTAATCCACAGAGGACTGAAACGGAAAGGGATGGGGCCCAAATTACCATCCATGGATAGCTCGAGGAAGATGGGCTTATGATCAGAAGTAAGGTTTGGAAGAATTTTAGAAGTGGCCATAAGACCGCAAGTCAGAAAGGAAGAATGGACAAGGAATCTGTCCAAACGGGCAGCTATATGATTTGGACCTAGTCTTTTATTGGACCAGGTGAATTTCCCTGAAGAAGGTTTAATATCCTCCAAATCCCAGCCTAGCATAATATCTTCAACCCATTCTCTGGCAGGGTCCCTGACAATGGAGCCTCCCTTTTTCTCATCAACAGCAAGGGTAACATTCAGGTCACCTGCTATAATAATATTTCCTGGATTTTGCTCTAAAAGAAAAGATTGAAGCGAGTTCCAACAATTTTTTTTCTCGCCTGGTAATACCGGAGCATAAATATTAAACATACTTACTTGTTGACCCGAGTCTTTGTGGAGGAGCTGAGTGAATAGCCAATAGGGGCTACTGTTTTCTTGAATAAGGTCGTATTTGGAGCTGTTCCAGAAGGTTGCTATTCCTCCAGAAGCGCCTCTAGCACTAACCGCTCTTCCAAGACCTTTGTGCCAAAAAACTTTACTGTTCTGGAGGAGAAGATGATCCTCCAGCTTTGTCTCCTGGATGAGGAGGATTTCAGGCGAATATATCATCACTATGTCTTTCAAGGCTTCCTCTTTTAACCTGCTACCTAAACCTCTGCAATTCCAGGAGACGTATTTCATTATTTACTGACTTGGAGGCTTGTGGCTCCTTTTGGAGCCTTGTTACTCTTGCGCCCAGATCTGGTATTCATCATTCCTTTGAGGGTTTTTTGGGAACCTTGAAGGACATCTAGATAAGTTTTTTCCTCTCTTTGTTTCTTCTTGGATTTTCGACCCCGAGTCGTCTTAGTAGGAGTGACATGCGAATCAGATTCGGAATCCCGCTCTTCTGTTTCTCCCTCAGAGTCGGAGGCCAGACTGATGTGCTCTTCGGTGCCTTCGTTACCCCTCAGACCCTCATCAACTGGTGAAACAGTTGGTTCGACTTCAGGTTCTTTCACTTGCTTCAAATTATTTTCTGTGTCCTCTTGGGTCTCCATGACATCCACCTTTTGTCCTGAAGTGGAGCTGTCTTTAGCAGCAGCATTGGCCTTTGTATTGGAATGTGGTTTCCCCAATGGCACGGAGTTATTCTGCCCCGAGGACCTTGGAACAGCCTTTCCCTTTTTAATTTCTTTCCATCCTTCTTCTTCTACCTTGTTCCCTGTTGGAGCTTTTGGGCAATTTCGCTGGAAGTGTCCATGCTCATGACAGGTTCGGCATTTGAAGGGCAACTGCTCGTAGTCCAACTTCTGGTAATGCTGCCAATCTCCAACTGTAAGTTTGATCGCTTCTGGTAGCCCGGCTTCCAGATCGACTTCCACACAGATTCTAGCGCAGGTATATTGGCCTTTGTGATCAGCTTTGTCAATGAAGCGACCCAACCCATTCCCAATCTTCTGCAGTGCTTGGTAGCTCCAGCAATGAATCGGGAGGTTTGGGAGACGAACCCAGACCGGCACCTCCTTAGGGACGTCGACAGAGGGATCGAAATCAGGGCTCCATTTGTTAAGATACAGTCCCTGATTCCCCATAAAATACGGTCCATTTCTGAACACCAGGTCACGATCTTCTTTGGTGGTAAATTCAAAAATGAAATAGCCTCTTCCCACAGCATAACAAATCACGTTGTGTTTCAGCTGAGGTCTCCAATTTCGCTGAATCCAATCGTCCGTGAGTTTTGTGGAGGGCCAGCGGCCCATGAACTGCCCTACCAAGCCTCTGTCAGCCAGAGCAAGGGCGATTTTGATCGATTGTTCCTCAGGGAGAGCAATCACAGGTATCTCATCGAGCTTTTTAATGAATTTTGGCACATCAGCAGACTGTCTTTTCATTCCTTTCTGCGTTAAGAGACTACGGAATGCGGCTTCGGAAGAAGATGGAGGGGTGGGAGAGGACTCCCCGCCCCCAGGGCCGCTCATGGCGACGGCAAAGTTAGCAGGCGGCTGCAAACCTAATCAGAGCACCTCAGAACAGAGCAGCGCGCGCTTTCTTGATCTCTTGTTACAATATAGCAAAATTATAATTTAAAGATGGTAGGGTGCATTATTGCTTCTCATACATTATACATAGTGTTGACTCAATACTGAATAATTAATATTATGCCTTTTGATTATAAAGATATTTATTAACATTTATATTTTCAATATCGAAGGTTTTTTTACAAAATAAATATTTTATATTCCTTCAAATTAGAGATGCACATACATGATTTCAAAAGTTTGTTCTAATCTAGCACATACAAATTCAATTGTTTCATTATCTCAAAAGACAATTTTTTATCAAAATCATGAAAACCAAAAATACCATGATTTTCCATTGGGCTTTTAGGATGTTTTTTTATTGAAAAAAAAAAAAAAACTATAAAACTTAAACATAGAAATAAAAAATAAAAAATCTAAAATTAGCTCTTACTTATCAACGAAACTTATTACAATTAGTTGTTTATACTAAAATGGGGTCTTTGTTGTTGCCTAGGCAGTAGTCATGATCAAGAAGGATGCTTAATTACTTCTCTAAATCTTCAAGTCTTTGATCCATAGATATCATTTTCCTCTGCATTTCGTTTAAGGTCAAGAGGATGTCCCGTGATTTCATTTATGTCAACTAAATCACATTCAAGAATAAATTTCAAATGCCAATAGATATCCACAATGTAGATGTATTGGTTGTAGTAGTCCCTACTATGCCATGCATCTAGAGCATATTTTTCCACCTCTATCAAAACCTTTATATTACTCAGAGTGTGTCTTTCATCAACTAGGTGCTGTTAGTCTTGAGTAATTTCATCTTGAACTTGTTTGGGGTGAACTCGGTGTATCTAGATTCCAAGCTTTCATCCCACATTTGTTCCCTTGAACAACCATGTTCTTGGAAATATGCTACTCCTTGTCAAATCCTTGCTCCTTAATGAGCCATGTTATCCTACAAATAAGAGAGTGGGTCAAGGGAATTTACAAATTTCCCTCACAAGCTATGATCAACTAATGATTGCTTATGATTGCTTCCTAGATACTGAGATAAACAAGTCCAAACTAGAGCAGTAGGTTGATTGAACAAAGGAGAGAATTTGACAAAGAAAACTTATTATGAAACTTGAAGGAGACTATGTCCTTTTATTTTTTATTTTAAAAGTTGTAGTTTAATTTATAGATTAAAGGTAGAAATGGCTTTTTTCAAGACATAGAGATTTTTAAAAACTTGAGTTTAAATTGTTTAATTTGCATAATTCTAATATCTAAGAGTTTTTCAGAGTATTGAATCTATTTATGCATTCAAAAATATATTTTAAAGAACAAAAAAATCACACAAATTTTAATAAATTCAAGTGAAAAATTCTATTTTGTCTATAAATTAAACCACTTCATTTTAAAATTTTAAAATTGTTGTTGATTTTTTTCAAAATATTAAAATTTTTAATAGTAAGTAACAAGATTCTTTTCATATTATTAATATCTTTTCCAGAAAATTTAAAAGTAATTAGTTTTTTTGTTTTTGTAAAAAATGTAATTTTTATCTGGTGAAAGGTTATTTTTTTGAATTTTTCAAGCACTCATTTTTTATTTAACTTGAATTGATAACTACTATATTAAAAAAATATTTTTAATATGTTTAAAGATTAAATAAAAATGATATGTTTTTAATAAGTATTAAATTAAAATTGTATTGTTTTAATGTGTTTAAAATTAAATTATTCTGTAAAAACTAATCTAAGCTGTTTATGTCTCTTCTCTCCCTCGTAAGATCATTTAGCAAGAGGTTATGATATAATTATGAGGAATGAATGCAATTTGAGAGCAAAAGGTGTTTATGTCTCTTTTTTCCCTTGTAAGATCATTTACCAAAAGGTTATGATATAATTATGAGGAATGAATACCATTTTTTTTAAACCATGTTCATGTTCTTGATAGTTAGTTAAGGGATTGGTTAGCTTGAAATTGGTTCTCTAAGTTTGTTTTTAAATTTTAATTAAAAAATATATATAAATAATTATGGATTTTTGGAATAGAATTATTAAAATATTAATTTAGTTATTAATAATTATTAAATAAATGGTAGAGATTTCATTTGCATAAAATATTCTAAAATATTCTTAATAGAGTACACAAATTAAAGGTTGAAATTTATCTCCAAAGTAGTTTTGTTTTTTTTTTCTCTTTTAATTAAATTGATTAATTAGAAAAAAATGTTGTTTGAAAAAGTGTCATATAAAGAGAGTTATTTTTTTTGGGCATGTGGTATTGATAAACTATGGTATTGACCCACAATATTGTAACAAATACTATTTATAGATTAAGAATCACCATGGTAAAATGAGATTAAATCTCCATTATTAAGAATCTTTTTTCATGTTTTTCTAAATGTATATATGTTTAAATTATATAAAAATTCTTTTTATAATCAACAATAATAACCAACCTATATCCATCTTAACCTCAAATCTATCAAACACCGAGAGGGATCAAATCTCCCGAGGTGCAAACCTTAACTTGCACTAAAAAAAGAGGTTTTCACCTTGAGATATTTGATCCCTCTCGACGCTTGGATCTAGGTTGGTTTCAGTCATGTGTGGTCATACAAAATTTGTTGAAAATATAATTATTCAGATCATTTTAAATATATTAAATATGTTTGAGATTAATTTGATCAATTTAATTTTAAATTTTCTTAGTTATCTCAGTTTGTTGATATGAGAGACTATTAGTAACTTGAATGATTAAAAATGATGAAATATAATTTTTGAAAGCAAAGTGACAATGTAACAATGTTGAATGATAGAAAATGTGAATAATAAGAATTTAGTCAATTACAAACAATCTTCATTGTGATTAATCTCAAACGATTTTCTTCTATTGTTCTTATTGTCACAACTATTAGTTTTTCCATATTTTCACATCGATCATATGAAAAGGGAAGTTGAAATCATAGACCATTCAAATATTTAACTCAAGCTATTGTAGTAAACATCATACCCTATCTCTCTTTCTCTCCAATATTAATAGTATCTTTCCTCAAAGTCAATCATTGTGTCTTATGGAGTGTTAAACCCAAAATAATTTTCAATGGTAGTTGTTTTGTAGTACCTTTTGTGAATACAAAGTGATTAACAATGTTGAATAATGGAAAATGGGAATAATAAGAAAGAAGCCAATTACAAATAGTTTACAGTTTCATGAAGCAAACATTTCAAATAAGTGAACATTTTATTTAGGATGAGAATTCAAGTATTGTATTTATGGTTGAATTACTATAACACAAAATTCAATGCACAACATCAATAATTGTATGTGCTTACACTGGAATCAATGCACACTATTAATCTAATTACTTTGAAATTAATGTACATCATACTTCTAGTTGCATGAAATCAGAAATCAACATCTACACTGAATAAATTGCATCTAGTGCAAACAATCAAATAGGATTGGAAATCAACATCTCTATTGAAATCAATGCATCTAGTGTGAGCAATCAAATAGGATTAGAAATCAATATATACAATGAAACCATTGCATATAGTGCAAGAAATCAAATATTTAACTTGAGCTACTATAGTAAACATCATACTTTGTCTCTCTTACTCTCTAATATTAATAGACGCTTTCTCTAGAGTCCAAAGTCAATCATTATGACTTACGGAGTGTTAAACTCCAAATAGTTTTCAATGGTAGTTGTTTTCTATTACCTCCTTTGAATGTAAAGTGATTAGAAATGTTGAATGATGGAAAATGGGAATGATAAGAAAGAAGCCAATTACAAATAGTTTACAGTTTCAGGAATCAAGAATTTCAGGTAAGTGAACATTTTATTTAGGATGAAAATTCAAGTATTGTATTTACAGTTGAATTACTATAATGCAGAAGTCAATGCACATCATCAATAATTTTTATTTTCTTACACTAAAATCAATGCACACTATTAACACTATTATATATCTAGTTGCATTAAATCATAAATCAATATCTACACTAAAATCAATGCATCTAGTGAAAACAATAAAATAGGCTTAGAAATAAACATCTTTATTGAAATAAATGCATCTAGTGAAATATCAAATAGGATTAGAAATAAATATCTACATTGAAACCAATGCATCAAGTGCAAACAATCAAATACGAGTATAAATCAACATCTACACTAATCAATACATATACTTTATTTAAAAAAAATATATATTCATGAATTTCTAGATCTAACTTCTATGTTTGTATTTGTCTCTGCGTGTCTCTTTCTTCATCCCTCTCTCTCCACCTTCCATCTCTGTGTCTTTCTGATCCAGGTGGATATTGGTGGTCACCTGCCTATTCCAGTTGCCAGGGCCCCACCATTGTCTCTTTTAGTTTTTCAGTTTCGGCACAACTTACTATTTTTAGCAGTTTTTTGATTCCTAAACTTCCGGAACCGTTTTGAGGCCCTAAACGACGTTTTTTTGGGAAAATAGAGAGAAACATGGTCCATGGTCCATGGACCATGTTGGTCATTTGAAATTTGTAGTCCTCGGATAGATCTTTCTAACGAGGTATGGTACGCATCAAACGAAGATCGTATGCCAAAGTTACGCCCCTGGGAAGTTGAAACACCAATTTACCCAAACAGGGCCCATAGTTTTGGCGTTTCATCTCTTAGGGTTATGGTTTTGGATTTTTATGATTTCCCATTGTTTCTAAATAATAAATAGGCCCTCGAGCCTCATTGTAACTCAATTCAGAGGCCTGTAGCCTCCACATCTCATCTCAGAGATAGCTACCAACGCCCTAACTAGTTTTATTTCCATTCTGTCTGTAAGCAAATTTCAGTTCTTTGATATTAATGAAATGAAGTGTTATTTCCATTGTATCTCTGTATTTATGGTTATGTGTTTATTCTGTTCTGTTCTTGCATAAATCCGGATCAGTGGTTTCAGAGCGGTCTGCTTTTTCTCGATCCTTCTTTGCATGTCCCCAACGAGGTCGGGGTATAAGGAGTTAGGGCTCGATCTGGTGGAACCTTTGCAAGATCAACCTCGCAAACCCTGATGGACGCCCATGGGGGACGAAAAGAAAGATGAGGGAGTAGGAGATCCTATCAAAATATTGCTCGAGGAGGCCCTCGAAAAAAAAAGGAACGCGATGATGGATAAATTTGCCCAGATCCTTCAATGACTGCCTACCAATGGCGCATCTGCATCCAGCAGCCACTCTGGAGGTGCGACTCCTTTTAAGGTACAAGTAAATTTTGACATTCTCATATTTGAGGGTCAAATAGATGCAGATGCCATAGATAGATGTTTTAATCTATTAGAAGGATATCTCTCGGTTCATGACTTTTCCGACAGGGAGAAGATTATTTTTGCACTCCTCAAAGCTGCCCCCCATGTCAAGGATTGGTGGGAAACCCACTGTGAGAGAAAGGACGAGACATAACCCTCTTTGTTCTCAACCGTACCCACTTGGAATTCTTTCCGAGATGCCATCAAGGAACAATACTATCCCGTGGGGAGCTATGAGGACAAGTACATACAATGGACCACGCTGCGACAACAAAGGGATCAAGATGTGCATGAGATGACGAATATGTTCCATACCATGTGCACCAAGTTGGGTATCAAAGATTCAAAGAAACATTTGGTGCTAAAGTATCGCAGTTGTCTGCATAGATACATTCAGGAGGAAATGGAGTTCCTCGACATCTCCTCGCTTGGTACGACATACTGGTATGCTGCCAAGATTGAGCAGAAATTCAAATAGAAGAAGCGAGACTTTGGATCTGCGAATCAAAAGCAAGGGAAAGGTGCTCCCAAACCGTAGAACAAAGGAAAGATCCAAGGCATGGCGACTCAAGACAACCTGTCAAAGCCACAAGCAAAGAACAACCCCGGAAAGCCAAAGAAGGACACGGGAAAGTGGTGTGAGTTCGATAAGAGCTCCACTCACAACACAAGTGAATGTCGGGCCAAGCAGTCGCTGATGGCCGAGATGCGGGCTTCTGAGTCAGATGCATGCTCCGACTCTGAATCAGAACCTGACAAGGGGAATGAAAAAGGGAAATATATTATTGATGCGGAGCCCAATGCCACTGTTGCCACTACGAAGATCCAGAAGGAGGAACCGGAAGATCCAGAGGAGAAGGAACGTCTCTTCCACTCCCAGCTGTGGGTAAAGGGCTCCCTGGTACAGTTCATTGTCGACAATGGGAGCCAAAAGAACCTCATTTCAGCAGACGCCATGAAGCGGTTGGGCTTGCCGACCACAACTCACCCACATCCATACACCATCGAGTGGCTTCACCAAGGACGAGATCTTCGCATCAGCCAGCAGTGCCGCCTTCCCTATAGCATCAAGCCCTTCACAGATGAGGTATTATGTGATGTTGCAACTATTGATGTTTCTGATGTATTATTAGGACAACCATACTTGTGGAAGCGTCATGTTGTGTATGAGTCTTGGCCTCGCGCTGTTATTGTTACTTTGGGAAATAAGTTGTACAGGATACCAGAGGTACCACCTCCTGCCGCTATCTCTTTGGTTACTGCAAAACAATGTAGTAAGCTCATTTCCCAAACCAGGAAATTCATTTTCCTGATGATCTGCGCCCAGGGCAAGAAGAAGACTGTGGCCACGACCTCCAGACAGGGCTCCTCTGCATGATAACAACAAATGGATAAGGTTGTGGAGGAGTACGGGGACATCTTCACCTCACCCACAGGGGTTCCTCTACACCGTCAGGTCAAGCACCCGATTGATCTAACCCTAGGTGTGCTGCTACCCAATGGACCGATCTATCGGTGCTCTGTTCTAGAGAATGATGAAATCAAGAGGCAGATTCAGGAGCTGCTGCAGAAAGGTCACATCTGACCAAGTTCATCACCCTATGGGAGCCCAATCGTGTTGGTATAGAAGAAGGATGGGACGTGGAGACTATGTATTGACTATCGGGCACTGAACAAGATCACTGTCCGGAATAGGTACCCGATCCCACGGGTTGATGACCTTCTGGACCAACTCAAAGGTGAAAAATATTTCAGCAAGATTGACTTGAAGTCGGGGTATCACCAGGTATTGATTGAACCCTTCGATGTGTGGAAGACTACCTTCAAAGCCAAGGAAGGCCTTTTCGAATGGCTGGTCATTCCTTTCGGGTTGACGAATGCTCCTGCAACCTTCATGAGGATGATGGACGACATCTAATGGCCATTCACCAACTCATTTGTAGTGGTGTACTTGGATGACATTCTGATCTTCAGCCAGACTTGGGAAGAGCACCTTCACCATATTCGACAAGTCCTCCAAACATGGCGGCAACATAAGTTGTGTGCCAATTTGGAGAAGTGCACTTTTGGCATGACCTAGGTTCAATATCTGGGATACATTATTGATGAAAGGGGGGGTGCATGTGGATCCATCCAAGATCCAAGTCATTCGAGATTGGCCAGCCCCAACCACTATAACAGAGCTCGCAGCTTTCTGGGTCTTGCTAATTTCTATCGGAGGTTCGTGTTGGGATTCTCTTATATCACTTAGCCCTTGAGTCAAGTCACCAAGGGAGGAGCAAGAGAAAAATTGTTTTCGTCGGAACCTCAACAAAAGGCGTTCATAGAATTGAAAAATCGCCTCTGTTCTACCCCAGTGCTCACTTTACCAGACTTGCAACAGCCATTTGAGATCGAGACAGATGCCTCTGACTATGCTATTGGGGCAGTTCTTAAACAACAGGGACATCCAGTGGCATATCATAGTGAGACATTGTCTGACATAGTTCGCAAGTATCCCACTTATGACAAAGAAATGTATTCCATTGTGCAAGCTTGTCAACAATGGAAGCATTACATTTTTGGGAAGGAAACAATCATCCACACAGACCACCGGCCCCTGCAATTCATACAGACAAAAGGGAAGTTGCAGAATGATCGCCATCAGAAGTGTTCCACATATCTGCAATAGTTTCATTTGAACATCAAGTACAAGAAGGGTAGCACCAATAATGTTGTAGACTACCTCAGCCGACCACTGATCGTGGCGCTCACCACCGTGCTCAACTCTTGTGGGCACGAGACTTCTGATTGGTCGCTTCTCTATGAGAGTGACCCAAAATTCGGCCACAATTACAAGGCACTCTTGGGGGGTACGCAAGTTCCAAATTTTCACCTCCAAGATGCACTTTTATGTCACCTGGGACACCTTTTTGTTCCTTCAAGCGAGTGTGCCAAGATGATATGGGAAGCACACTACAGTCGAGTCACTGGGCATTTCGGGGTCGAGAAAACAGTAGCAATCCTGCAGAAGTATTTCTATTGGCCGAACCTTCGAAAGGATGTCGAGAAGCACATCAGATCCTGCACTGCTTGTGCCATTGCCAAACCGTCCATCAAGAAGCAAGGCCTCTATACTCCGCTACCTACCCTTAGTTGACCTTGGGAATCCATTTCCATGGATTACATGTCGGGCTTGCCTTCTACTAAGCAGGGAAATGACTGTGTTTTCGTGGTCATCGACAGATTATCGAAGATGGCCATTATGGCGGCCTGCAAGAAGAATATCACAATAGAAGCCACTGCTAAACTCTTCTTTGAAAGAGTGTCGGTGCACTTTGGGATCCCACAGTCTATCCTATCAGATCGAGATAGTAGGTTCCTCAACACATTTTGGTCCAGCCTCTGGTCAATGTTGGATACCAAGCTCACCAATTCCACAACTTTCCATCCCCAAACAGATGGATAGACAGAGGTCGTCAACAGAATGATTGTACACATTCTGTACATGTATAATTCAAAGCATCCACGCACATGGGACAAGAGCCTCCCCTATGTACAACATAGTTATAATCGGGCTCTCCATAGTTCAATCGGCCATAGCCCCTTTCAGGTGGGCTTGGTATTCCAGCCACTATGTCCCATTGACGTAGCCATGCCATTTGCAGCTGCTCAAGCCGTTTCATCTCATGTCCAGTCTGAAGTTGACAAAGCAAGTAGCTTCATAGAGCACATTCAACACATCTGCTAACAGTTTCATGATATATTGGACAGAGCCAATGCCAAGTACAAGCAACGCCATGATCAACACCGGGTGCCACACAACTTCGAAGTGGGCGACAAAGTATGGCTACATTTGCAGAAGGAGCGCCTCACTGGACCCCACCGCAAGCTTCGCCCGCTCCGGTCATACACCATCACCAAGGCTATAGGTAACAATGCCTTCGAGCTCAGTATTCCACCATTCCTTGGTCTGCACCCAGTCTTCAATGTGGATCGCCTTCGTCCTTACTTCCCACCTCTACTAGACACCTCGAACATTGCAAAACAACTCACACCAACAGAGTTAAACCCAGACTGCATGGAACAGGCCACCACAGATTGTATCATGGACATGCAAATCAAGAACACTTGCCAACAGAAGATCCAACTGTATCGGGTTGTCAAAGCTGGCCAACTCCTACACCAAGGAAAGTAGTTCACCAGGGACCAAGTTCAGCAGAAATTTCCTCATCTCATGGAGGAACTTAACACAATGGGGACCATTGCTTCCTAAGGGAGGAGGAATGATCCAGGTGGATATTGGTGGTCACCCGCCTATTCCACTTGGGTCGCCACCATTGTCTCTTTCAATTTTTCAATTTTCGCACAACTTACTATTTTTAGCAGTTTTTCCGGTCCTGAACTTCCAGAGCCGTTTTGAGGTCCTAAACGACGTTTTTTTGGGAAAATGGAGAGCAACATGGGTCCCCATGGACCATGTTTCTCATTTGAAATTTGTATTCCTTGGATAGATCTTTCTAACGAGGTATGGTATGCGTCAAACGGAGATCGTATGCCAAAGTTACGCCCCTGGGAAGTTGAAACACCAATTTACCCAAACGGGGCCCATAGTTTTGGCGCTTCATCTCCTAGGGTCAGGGTTTTGGTTGTTTAGGATTTCCCATTGTTTCTAAATAATAAATAGGCCCTCGAGCCTCATTGTAACTTAGTTTAGAGGCCTGTAGCTGCCACATCTCTTCTCAGGGATAGCTACCAGTGCCCTAGCTAGTTTTATTTCCATTCTGTCTGTAAGCAAATTTCAGTTCTTTCATATTAATGAAATGAAGTGTTATTTCCACTGCATCTCTGTATTTATGGTTATGTGTTTATTTTGTTGTGTTCCTGCATAAATCTGGATCACTATCTCCCTCTCTCTCTCCTTCTCTTTATCCCCTATCTCTCTCTATCTCTCCATATATCCCTTCCTCTCTCTCTCTTTATATCTTCTTCATGCTCTCCCCCTACCATTTATATCTATGCATCCCTCCATCTCTCTTTTGTAACAGCCCTAGTGAAAATTCCATGTAATAAATGTTAAAAATAATAAGCACGGTTGATGGAACACTTACTCCAAGATGAATTTTGGGAAAAACATCCTAGTGGGTGTTCATTTTGGTTAATATGGCTAATAAAATTGGCAAAGGAAAAGGCAAAGGCTTTTTAAAGGAAAAATGACATTTTTGGCACATTTGTTTATGAAAATAATGGAAATTAGGGGAAAAATAAGGTGAAAGGTCACAGGTTGCATGTGAGGAGGAAAATGAAGGAAAATTGTGGAAAATCAAGAAATTAGAGGCATCAATAATAAAAAGGACATTGAGGATCAGTTGGCAAGTTTTTTCTCTCATTATTCTCTCTCTCATACTCTTGGACAATTAGAGTATTCATGGAGCACTCTTGGTGAGTGTGGCATACTTGGAGCTTTGAAGCAAGAAGGAAATTATCAAGCAGGGGAAATCAGGATCAGGAAACTACCACGAGATTCTTTCATGTGTATTTTCCTTGTTATATTTAGGATGCATGGTATTGCATGTGGTTATTTTCTATCTTGGCATGGGTTTTTCCAAGTGTGACAGTATATTCAGCATAGCCTTTCCATTTCCGGATAGTCATGGTGTTGTGGTGCTCTCATGTTTTGGTTTTGCTGGATCACCGAATGGATTTGAAGCTAAGTAGGGTGGATCTTCGAATTGATATAACAAATGGCCTAGTAACACTTGAACCAAATTGTGTGTTGCGGTAAATCTGGATAGTGTGTTGCCTCAGTAGGCTTAGGAATCCTCAACTAGTGAATGGTGGGATATACGATAAATCCTAGAGGTGGTTTGACCTCCATTCCGACCTAGGAATCCTAGGTTTATTATTGCAGTAAATCCTTGAGAATGTGTCTTGATTTAGGGCCTAGTGACCCCTGATTCAGATTGTGGGTTTCAATAAATCTTGAGAGGCTAGGAGACTAGAAAATTCCTCACAGTTTAGGCAAAGATAATCCGGTGATATCTATGATTTTTTTGGCCTAGCAGTTAGGGTAGATCACGGTAAAGCCGATTATGACATGTTTATTGATGAGTGTGAGGTGGTTTAGACTCAGGATGCCCTGATTGGTTCCTTCAGTTTATGTCTCACATTCATGCTTGGAATATGGCATGGCAGTGATTGGCTGAAGTAGATTTGGCTCAACCAATCTATGGTCGGGTGGAATATGGAAGTCCCATATCCAGTTGGTTTTTACATTGAATAATGAAGAGTGCATTTCTTTGGTATTCATTATGAAAATATACTAGTTTATGTAGGGATTTTATTTCTATTTCATCCATTATATTTCTGTTATTAATATGCTTGTTATGAGCATGTATTTGATCAATGATGATGTATGGAAATATTCATGCTTTTGCCTATAAATAAATATCCCATGTATCTATGGTAAAATTGAGTGTATGATGGCTTATGGTGTAAGGGAGAAATTATTCTTAACCATTATTAAATAAGAAATATAACCCTTTGTTTAAATATGTTGTTTATGCTTGTAGATGTTATGTTTGTGACATGTTTGACGAAATGCCTGTCATGGCTGGGTGGGTTCGGATGAGTTTCGGTTGATGTGATTGTTTCCATATGTTTTTTTAATTTTATTTACCCTCTCCTAAAGTTACAGGAAGTTCTGGTCAATGACCTGGGCTCAGGGGCTAAAAATGTGCCACAAATCGTGGAGTGACAGACGGAAAATTCATTATTTGGGCTGGAGCTGCTACCTTGCCATGACTAGCTCATAGCTCTAGGGTCTAGAGTCGCTCCCTTGCCCTTATATGCTCGCATATTAGCCTCAAAGGGGATAAAAATCAATCCCCCCTCAGGTAATAGGGCCCTATAAGGTTGGGTTACCTCCTGGGGATGTCAATGATGTAGGGTAAGGTGTGTTTTTGGTGTTTTCATCGGTTTCACTTCCTTAAGGTCACATAGGATGTTAAATCTCATATTAGTAGCCTATCTTCACATTTTTACCCTAGTTGGTCTGTTACTTGGGTATATGTGGGAAGATGGTGTTATAGAATCGTATCAGAGCGTGGTTGTGCTCTCCCTAGATTGTGTGTGTTTGTTGTGCATACATGTAAATTTCATATATGTTCCTCATGCTTATGTTATATATGCTTGTTGTGTATGCATGATGTTGGTGTTCGGTTTTTGTTCTCCTTGTGTGATATCTGATACCACAGAGTGGTATCAGAGCATGGTTCAACCCTTGGGTTGAATGGGCAGTGTGTTGGTCATGCTTTTGTGTCGATTTATTATGTGTTTCCATACCCATGTTGTATGTGGTGGATGGATCCATGTTGTTTTGATCATGGTTGCAATGGTGTCACCATGGAAGTGCTTATGGTTTTGTCGTCAATATGTTGTCATGAATGTATCACTAATTGTGCATTGTTCTCGCTTGTGTATTGTTCATGCACGCTTGGTTACATATTGTTACATGTTGTATATGAATTTCTTGTGTATGCTAGGTCACATATTGGTCAGGCTTTTGTGTTGTCCATGTATGCTTGCTTATGTGATGCTATATGTGGGACATGCATTGGTCATTCATGATTGGTTATACATGTCAAGTGGGTGCATATGGTCAAGTTGCATTGGTATGGTTGAGGTTATTATGCATAAGGCCATTGTATGCAATTAGGTCATCATGATGATATTGGTATGCTATGATACTAATGTATTGGTTGAGATAGAGTAGGAGATGCAAATCATTAAAGTGATGTTGCAACAATGGACTTTGGGTTAAGAGCAGATTGGCATATAAATTGTATGCTTGGCATGCAGGTATGTGATTCATGGATTGTTATATGAATTAGGTTTACTTATATATATGGTTGTCATTTTAGTGTTGTTATGGTTACATACATGATAGATGTTAGTTAATCGATTTAGTTATATGTACATGCATGGGTTAATCATGAATGGTAGATGCTAGTTCATTAATGTAATTATATGCACATATGTCGAATAGTCATGAGTGATAGTAACCTCTAGTTATATGCATTGCTATTGTTGTTTTATGATGATATAACTTGATGAGTATGTTATATGTTGTTGATGAATATGTTATAGGTTATTTTTTTGTTGTTTTATAGTTAGCTTGATGATTAGGTTACAATGCTGTTGACACTAGTACAAATGGTCAATTTTCCGACACTTTAGTTCCGATAGTTTTGACGTATTTTGGGAAAGTTCCCAAATTTTTTCTCAATTTTTTTAATCCCGTCAAAAAGCATCGGAATAGCGATGAAACTCTCCAAACGTAGAAATAGCGACGAGAGCTCCAAATGTTGGACTTGTGACGAAATTATCCAAATTTCAGAATAGCGACGAAAATGCTCCAAACATCGAAATAGCAATGAAAGCTCCAAACGTCGAACTTGTGAGGAAAGTATCCAAACATCGAAATAACGATGCAATCGCTCCAAATGTTGGAATAGTGATGAAAGATCCAAACGTCGGACTTGCGACGAAATTCTCCAAACGTCGAAATAGCGAAAAAATCTCTCCAAACATCATAATAGCGATGAAACCATGTGAGGGTCAGGTCACGTCGGGGCAGGTCGGGTCATGTTAGTTTGGTTCATGTGAGGGAACCCAAGGAAACACATTCGGGTGGTTTGTGTCAGGTCGGTTCATGTGAGGCCACCCAAGGAAACGTTTTCGAGCGGGTTAGCTCGGGTCATGCCCTGTGAGTGTGCCTGAGGAAACACTTTTAGGCGGGTCGGGTCGGGTTAGGTCACAGTGTGAGGGTGCCCAAGAAAATGTGTTTGGGAAAGTCGAGGTGGGTCGATTCGAGTTGTGTGAAGGCGCCTAGGGAAACACATTAGAGCGGGTCGGGTCGGGTTGAGTCGTCTGAGGGCGCCTAGGAAAACACGTTTGGGTGGGTTGGGTTGGGTCAGGTCGGGTTGTGTGAGGGTGGTTGTAACAAAAATGCTAAGTTGGGACTGCCCTTGTGCCTTGTAAGCACTTGTGGGATCAGTTTTCTATTTTCTCCCTCGTGCCTTCGTTCGGGAAGGTCAGGTCGTGCCGTGTGAGGGCGCCATAGGAAACACGTTCAAGTCGGATCGTGTGAGGGAGGTCGTATCAAAAATTCTAAGTTTTGACTGTTTTTGTGCCTTGCTCACATTCGTGCGACCCCTTTTCCTTCTGCAATATTCCAAATTTTCCATCAACTAATTGAAATATTAGAGTTCTTACTTTTCTTATTTAGTTAAGTAAATAAAAGGGTGGAGGGACCCATAAACCTAATAGATGAATAAAATCCACTTTTGTTGTGTGAATGTGGGTTAGTTAGGTAGTGGATCAACATTATGGAGTAGTGGAGTAGCTTGTTGATGAAGGAAGAGTGGAGGTCATGGAGAAACAATGATGAAGTGATGGAGGAATTGGTGTATTAAATTCACACATGATAGATATAGTGAAGGAATAAATACAAGATGATGGAGATAGTGGAGGAATAAATGTACACATGATGGAGGAAGTGAAGAGTAATTGCGACAATGGTGGAGATCATGGAGGACAACGCAGTATTTATGGAGGCTAGCGGCCACATGTGAAGTGCAGTTATGAGGTGGGCCAAAGCTAGGGAAGGATCACAACCATAAAAGGAAGATGAGGGCAACAAAGGAAAGGGTCTGAGTTTTTATTATTGAGTGTCATAAGAAATTTCTTTGCACGCTTTAGTTGTTTAGCTAAGTCTATTGTGTTGTTTAGCACCGGGTGTTCTCGAGCGAGAATCCCAACCTTACCCACGAGGGACTTTGAGTGCCTAATCTAGGAAGTTTTTCTTGGGTAGCATTCATCATCCGGAAATCGGTGCCACTTTCATCCACTCTCATATACAATTCCAACTACAAGATTTACGCATTCATAAAATAGGGCTTGAGAGTTGGAAGGTTTTTCTCAGTACGTCAGTTGAGAAACTTGTGGAGGGATCAACCCTTCACACTGTGGATCCATTGCAGTTTTACAGGAGTACATTGTCATATCCGACATCAGGCCATCCATCTAATTCTCCTATGCATGAACATTTCCTGCAGAAATTATGTAATTCTGCAATGATGGTTTGAGGAAAAGAGGAAGTTCCAAGAAACTCAACTTGGAATCCTGTGAGGGATTAATCCTTCACTCTAGGGATCACTTCAGTAGCCTAATATAAACATTGTATTATCTATCAGCAGGCTTCATTATCAACCCTCCTAGACAAAACAATATTTCCCAGTAGTTGTGCGTGCAGCAACTGCATATTTAGTGGAGGAGCTATATCTCAAGTTTTGAGCTTGGGAATCGGGAGAAGGGACGATCCCTTTAGTTAGTGAGCTGAGTGGGTGCTATTGCAGATTATAGGTCATTATTTCAGCCCTAGATCAATGGTTTTCTCTAGGGAGTGCGTAACTCAGCCAGCATGGTTGCGGTGTGCAACCCAAAAAGGGCTGAAATTCCAAACTCAAAATCTAGCCAAACCATTTCTGGGTTTTTTTGGGGTTTTCAAGAGAGTCCGTGGTTAAAATAACAGATCTTTCTAAGCACTCCAGCAGCCTCTCACACATGGATATTCTTTTGAGAAACAATAGTGTATACTTTCCAGTGCTAAGTTTCATTAGTGTATTTCAGCCATCTTGTGTCTTGAGTGCATTCCTTTTAGAGCACTATGTACTTACATTGTTGTTGATGCATAATGATATGGCTCAGCTGTTTTTGCTAATAATTTAATTTCTTGATGTTATATTCTAGCATTTCCAACATTTTACAGTTTTTTGCTTACATTCTGGTTATTGCCTAGATTTAAATGTTATATATGTTATACATTCATGTCTTTCCCATTTTGGTATATTACATCGTTTTCTCCCTCCTAACTTAATCGACGTTCGGGAAGGTCACGTCGAGTCGGGTTGTGTGATGGCACCCAAGGAAACGCGTTTGGGTCGGGTCGGGTCGAGTCGGGTTGTGCCATACTGTAAGGCTGCCCAAGGAAACACATTCGGGCTGGTCGAGTCGGTCGGGTCGTGTGAGGGCACCCAAGGAACACTTGTGGGTTACCAGCTCTAAAAATAGAAGAAAAGAGATATCAACGCCTTAGAAATAAGCCACTTCGAGGGGGAAACCTCTAATACATTACATGAATGAACAATTCTTGGATGATTCAAATTACAAAACCTCCTTTCTATATATAGGAGTCCATGGGGCCATAATGTAATCCTAGTGGGCCACAATGTAATCCTAGCCGACCTAATAATAATAAATTAAGGGCACAATAATAACAATATGGGGGTTACAAGGGTACAATAATAACAATAAGAGGATTACACTAACAATAATAAGGGACTATACTAGTAATATAGGGACCTAACATCCCCCTCTCCTTCAAAAAAGTGTTGTCCTCAACAGTTGAGTAGCTCTGGGTGCTTCTGTATAAAATTCTCATCCTCCCATGTAGAATCTTCAGTGGATAAGTTCTTCCCCTTGATGAGATACTCTGAAATTGATCGATTCCATAGCTGGCGAGTTCTTGTTTCCGTGACGACTTTAGGTTCCAATATGATTTTTCCTTCCTCATCAAGTTCTGGCAATATTGTTTGAACTGGAATATTTTCACCTATAACCTTCTTTAAGCATGAAACATGGAAAATTGGATGCACTCATGAAGAGGCAAGAAGCTCCAATTTGTATGCCATAGTACCAATCTTTTGCAACACCTTGTAAGGACCATAGTACTTTGGTGATAATTTATTATCCTTCTTAGCTTGCTTGAGGGACATTTGTTTGTATGGTTGTAGCTGTAAAAATACCCAGTTTCCTACATCAAAACTTCTCCCGCTGCGATGTTAATTTGCTTGTTGTTTCATTTGATTTTGTGCCAAATTCAGGTTGTCCTTTAAGAGTTGGAGAACTTCTTGTTGATGCTTGATGTGATCTTCCACTGCTTGAACCTTTGAATTTTCTCTTAAAGATGATGTGATGTATGGTGGATGATATCGATAAAGTGCCATAAATGGGGTCATTTTTGCTGCAGTATGGAAGGAAGTGTTATACCACCATTCAGCTAGAGGTAACCACTTGACCCATTGTGTTTGCTTATCAGATACAAAAAAATGAAGACATCCTTCCAAACATTTATTTACTATCTCATTTTGACCATCGGATTGAGGATGATAAGATGAGCTATGAGCTAATTGAGTACCCAAACAAGAAAATAACTTCGTCCAAAAATTTCCAGTAAAAATGGGATCTTTGTCGCTCACAATAACCTTTGGGTTTCCATGTAGCTTTTGAATTGTGTCCATAAATGTAGTAGCAACTATACTTGCTTTAAATGGATGAGATAATGCACAAAAGTTTGCATACTTGGTAAGTCTATCAAATACCACCACGATGACACTCTTTCCTTTGAACTTAGGTAAACCTGTGATAAAATCCATTGAAATCTCCTCCCAACGTTGACTTGGAATGGATAAAGGTTGTAGAAGACCCGGGGTCTTAATTGTCTCAAATTTATTTTTCTGTAAAACCAAACATTCCGCCACAAACTTTTGAATATCAGATTTAAGGCCATCCCCAAAAAAATATTTCTTCACCCTATGGTAAGTTTTTAAAAATCCTGAGTGTCCTCCCAAAGGAGAAGTGTGCAATTCCAAAAGAATATTTTGTTTTAGTTGGGAATTCTTACAAAGATATAAGCGATCTTTGTACCATAAGGAATTACTTTTCCAACTAAATGTATCAGATGAACTAGGATCCTGCTGCAACTTTTGAATGAGTGTCCACACTTCTTCGTCCTTCTTCCATTCATCTCTTGCTTCAGTTATACAATCTGGTTGGATCATAGAAATGGCACAAAGTAATGCTTCCACCTCTTCATTCTTTCCTGAGAGTGCATCTGCAACAATATTGAGCTTCCCTTTTTTTTATATTATTTCAAAGTCATAACCCAACATATTTGTGACCCATTTTTGCTGCTCTTCTGAAGATAGTCTTTGTTCCAAAAAGTGTTTAAGACTATCATGATTATTTTTTACCTTGAAGTGTCTTCCCATTAGGTAAGTTCTCCATTTCTTTAGTGCATGAAGTATTGCTAGCATTTCGTTCTCATAAATAGGTTTCTGTAAATACTTTCCTTCGATTGGACGACTTTCAAAAGCAATGGGTCTTCCTTCTTGCATTAAAAAAACACCAATTCCATTTCCTGAGGCATCACATTCCACAATAAAGGTTTTTGTGAAGTCTGGCGTAGCTAAGATTGGTGCTAGGCACATTGCCTCATTAAGATGTTCAAAGGCCTTAGTTGCTTTAGGAGTCCATGAAAATGCATCTTTATTCAATAATGTTGTTAGAGGTGCTGCTATTCTCCCATAATTCTTAACAAACTTTCGATAATACCCTGTTAACCCGAGAAATCCTCGCAACTACTTTATGGTTGTGGGGACTTTCCATTCCTTAATGGCTTTAATTTGTTATGGTCTACCTTAACACCCTCGTGAGATACAATATGACCCATATATTCCACCTCTTTTACTCCAAAGAAACATTTGTATGTTTTTGCATATAATTGTTTTTCCTACAATAGTTTGAGCACCCTGTCAACATGTTGAACATGATCCTTCCAAGACCTGCTGTAGATTAGTATATCATCAAAAAATACTAGCACAAATTTTCTAAGGAAGGGTTTGAAAATGGAATTCATCAACCCTTGAAATGTAGAAGGTGCATTGGTAAGGCCCAAAGGCATGACCAAAAATTCAAAATGACCCTCATGAGTTTGAAATGTTGTTTTCAGAATATCTTTAGTCTTCATTCTAATTTGATGATACTCTAAACGAAGATCCAATTTGGTAAAATAAATTGCTCCATGTAATTCATCCAATAATTCATCAATCACTGGAATGGGAAATTTATCTTTAATGGTTAGCTTATTGAGCTCCCTATAATCCGGACACATGCTCCATGATCCATCCTTCTTGTGTACCAATACTACAGGAGTAGAGAAAGAAATTTGACTAGGTTGAATTATACCTGCCTCTACCATTTCTGCAATCATACGTTCAATTTCGCTCTTTTGGACATAAGGATATCTATAAGGCCTTATGTTTGGAGGAACACTTCCTGGAATCAAATGAATAGCATGATCATGATCATGAATAGGTGGGATTCCTTTTGGAGTTTCAAAAACCTTGGAATGATTGTCCAAGAAATTTTGGATATCTGCAGAAATAGATGATTTTGATGTTGGAACTTCTAGTGAGCATAATTGTGAAATTATGCCTCGTTGTTCTTTCTTTAGAAGCTTTGTCATGACATTAGAGCTTATTATCTTTCCCGGTTTCCCTGCAATACCTTGTAATTCGACTTCCTTTCCTTCTGAAAACATTTTCAAGAAAATTTCTTGAAAATTAAAAGCTACCGTTGCCAAATATTGTAACCATTGTACTCCTAGTACAACATCAGTACCTCCCATAGGAATGGAAAGCATTGGAATATTCAATACATATTCCCCCATGGTTAGCTTGATATGATGGCATTTTCTAGAGCAATTTATAGTTCCTCCATTTGCAACCATCACTTGACATTTTGGTGTTGGGTATAGGAAACAGTCCAATTCCTTGGCTACCTTACAATGAATAAAATTATGGGTACTACCTGAATCAATCAACACAGCTATTACCTTTTTCTTCTTGATATGTCCTTCTATCTTGAGAGTTTGAGGAGTGTTAATTCCTGCCAATGCATTACATGATATGGTCGGACTCATTTATTTTTCTTCTTGGGTTGGTTCTTGGCGTATATCTTCTTCTTGTTCATTTTCTTATTCCTCTTCACAATCTATGTAAAATAATTTCTTCTCAGCACACTTATGACCTTTAGTGTATTTGCTATCACAACTGTAGCAAAGCTCTTTAACTTTTTTTTCTTCCAATTGTTGTGGTGTCAACCTTGTAGGTTGTGGAAATCTAGGAGTAGCAACACTTCCTTCTTTATAGAAGTGAGTGGTAGGCTTCATTGTCGCCATAATTTTACATTCAATTTTTCTTGCCAACCTGAATGCCTTCTCTAATGAATCAGCTTCCAAAACACGAACTTCATGTTGGATGTTATCCTTTAAAGTACCTATGAAGCGATCAATCTTGTGTTCCTCTGGAATATCAGTTACCCTTATATTCAATTTTTGGAATTCCTCAATGTGCTCCCCCATTAAAACCTTTTGTTTTAGATTTATCAATTGGCTAAAGAAGGTGTTGCTCTTTGTATCCTCATAATGTGCTATCATTTCCTCCGTAAAAATTGACCAAGTGATAATTTTTTTACAGGAGAAAAGCCATCAATACCATAAAAATGTATCTTTTTCTAAATATAAAGCTGCAATGTGTACCTTTTGTGTGTTTTTCACATTATGGAGATCAAAATATTGCTCCATCTGTAGTATCCATGTTACAGGATCCTTTCCATCAAACTTCCTTGTATCCATTTTTGGAATATGGTGGTTCTTCCCGCCAACATTAGATTTTATGAAATCACAATTAACATTTATTTTTTTCTCATTAAGAGTTTCCTCTACCATGTTTTCACCATTAGGAAACATTTCTTGTATCAACTTTGTCAAACCTTCCATGTCTGTTTTTAGAACATTCTTCATGTTTTCCATTTTCTCATCGATCTTAGCTTCCATGTCATCCATCTTAGATTCCATGCCAACCTCCATGCCATCTATCTTAGATTCCATGCCATCTATCTTAGATTCCACGCCTTTCTTCAAACCATCCATCTTAGTTTCCACGCCTTTCTTCAAAACTTCCATGTCATTTTTTGTTGCTCTTTACGAGAGCAAAATTTGTTGCACTTGCTCTTGTAATTTTGATATGTCATGTTGCCATTCTTCATCTTCATGAGTCATAGTAGAGCTTTCCAAAGGCTTAATGGGTGTTGAATTATTTTTAGGGGCCATTTTGGAATCCAATACTAATATCTATTCTACAATATTCCCTTGGAATCAATTCAACTTGATTCATCAAACAAGACTTATGCAATTTGGAAAAAAAAATACACACCTTTTACTTGCTTTTGAGGAGCTCAATATTGAAATTGAATTATCTATATAATTGAAAATCCCCAATATCTAAAATTCATCCTTGTTGTAGCCCTATGAAGCTTATTTCCAATGCCACAGGTCTGATATGATTTGGATTCTTCAATACAAAGTTATGTCCAATCTCCCACAATGACTCGATTTTGGACTGGTTCAGTAGAGTGAAATTGTACGAATTTCCATGTGTCATTGTTTGATCCTTTGGCTCTAAAATATATAGAGAAGAAACTATAGTACGTGTAATTGTGACCAATTTTTACGGCACTCCAATCTGATGCTCAGAGAGAGAGTTATGAATATTTTTCCACAATCGCCTCTTTGAGAGGAAATTCAGGAGCCTGAAAAAGCACTACCTTTCACAGATCATATCTCCGAAAATATTTTGAAACAAGTTATGAATTTTTTTGACGATGTTCCTTAGGATTTTGGATTCGTAACCTAAAAATTTCAGCTTCTGAAACTTTGTAGAAAACAAGTTATAGCGAAAATTGCACAATGACCTGTTTGGAGCAGCGAAACCCTAGAATCCCAAACCTCTGATACCAAATGTTATGAAACCAGCTCTAAAAATAGAAGAAAAGAGATATCAACACCTTAGAAATAAGCCACTTTGAGGGGGCAACCTCCAATACATTACATGAATGAAAAATTCTTGGATGATTCAAATTACAAAACCTCCTTTCCATATATAGGAGTCCATGGGGCCATAATGTAATCCTAGTGGGCCACAATGTAATCCTAGTCGACCTAACAATAATAAATTAAGGGCACAATAATAACAATATGGGGGTTCCAAGGGTACAATAATAACAATAAGGGGGTTACACTAACAATAATAAGGGACTATACTAGTAATATAGGGACCTAACAGGTCGTGTGAGGGAGCCCAAGGAAACGCATTCGGGTGGGTCGGATCGTGCCTGTGAGGACACCTAAGGAAACATGTTTAGGTGGTTTAGGTCAAGTCGCATCGTGTGAGGGCACCCAAGGAAACACATTCCAGTGAGTTCGTTCAGGTTAGGTCGTGTCGTGTGAGGGCGCCTAGGAAAATGTGTTCAGGCGGGTCATGCCATGTGAGGGCGCCCGAGGAAACACATTCAGGCTGGTCAGATCGAGTCAGGTCATGTGAGGGTGCCCAAGGAAATTTTCTCGAGTGGGTTGGGTCAGTTCAGGTCGGGTCATGTGAGGGCACCCAAGGAAACGCGTTTGTGTAGGTCGGGTCAGGTCATGTGAGGGAACATAAGGAAACATGTTCGGGTGGGTCCAGTCGGGTCATGTCGTGTGAGGGTGCCCAATGAAACTTGTTCAAGTGAGTTGAGACAGGTCAGGACGGGTCGTGTGAGGGGGTCCAAGGAAATGCATTCGAGCGGGTTGGGTCAGGTCTGGTCGTGTGAGGGCGCCCAGGAAAATTTGTTCGGTTGAGTCGGGTTGGGTCGGGTCATGTGAGGGCGGACATATCAAAAATTCTAAGTTGAGACCGCGCATGTGCCTTGTGCACATTTGTGTGATCCGTTTTCCATTTTCTCCCTTGTGCGTTCATTCAGGAGGGTTGGGTCATGCCGTGTGAGGGAGCCACAGGAAACATGTTTGGGTCAAATCATGAGAGGGAGGCCGTATCAAAAATGCTAAGTTGTGACCGCCTGTGTGCCTTGTGCATGTTCGTCTGACCCGTTTTTCATTTTCTACTTTGTGCCTTCGATGTTTGGGCAGGTCGAGTCAGGTTGGGTCATGTGATGGCACCCAAGGAAACACGTTCGAGCGGGTTGAGTTGGGTTGTCGGGTCGTGCCATGTGAGGTCACCCAATGAAACTTGTTTATGTGGTTTGGGTCGGGTCATGTCGTGTGAGGGCACCTAAGAAAAAACGTTCATGAGGGTCGGGTCGGGTCATGTTAGGGTGGCCATATAAAAAACACTAAGTTGTGACCATCCGTGTTCCTTATGCAAATTTATGCGATCCATTTTCCATTTTCTCCCTAATGCCTTCATTTGGGCGGGTCAGGTCGTACCATGTGAGGGCGCCACAGGAAACTCATTTGAGTCAAATCGTGTGAGGGAGGTCGTACCAAAAATGCTAATTTGTGACCGTCTGTGTGCCTTGTATTGCACGTTTGTGCGACCTATTTATCATTTTCTTCCTCATGTCTTTGACGTTCGAGAAGGTCGGGTTGAGTTGGGTTGGGTCAGTTCGTGTGATGGTGCCCAAGGAAACGTGTTTGAGTGGGTTGAGTTGGGTCCGATCGGGTTGTGCCATGTGAGGCCACCCAAGGAACTACATTCAGGCAGGTTGGGTCAGTTTGTGTTGTCTGAGGGCACCCAAGGAAATGCATTTGGGTGGATCAGGTCGAGTGGTGTCGTGTTGTGTGAGGGCACCCAGGAAATCATGTTCAGGCAAGTCAGTTCGGGTCGGTTCGGGTCATGTGAGGATGGGCGTATAAAAAAGGCTAAGTTTTGATCACTCGTGTTCATTGTGCACGTTTTTGCGATCCATTTTTCGTTTGCCCCTTCATGCCTTTGATCGAGCGGGTCGGGTCATGCCATGTGAGAGCGCCACAGGAAACCCGTTCGGGTCGAATCGTGTGAGGGAGGCCGTATCAAAAATGCTAAGTTGTGACCGCCCATGTGCCTTGTACTATACGTTCATGCGACCCATTTTTCATTTTCTCCCTCATGCCTTCAATGTTCAAGCGAGTCGGGTCAGGTCGGGTCGTGTGATGGTGCCCAAGGAAACGCATTCAGGTCGGGTCGGGTCAGGTCCTGTGGTATTGTGAGGGCGCCCAAGGAAAAAAATCATAAAAGAAAACACCTCCAACATTTCAGAACAAAGTATGAACAAAATTAACCATTACATAGACTGCATTGTAAGCCAAGAAACTAGATTTATCAATGCAAGGATCTACAATCCCAGTTTTTGTGCAGTCTGCTCCATCTAACATTATAAGCATACTGGCCATTTACAAATGGAGTATGTTGACATAAATTGAAGATTCCTTGATGTGATTTCATGACATGGCAGTTTAGTACAACAAAAATGGGAATATGAGAGACTTAAGGTCGGCTCTGTAATGATAGATTTTAATTTCTTTCTTGAACTATTGATGGCAAGTTTTTATGGTTCATCAATTGTTTTTTTTCCTTTTAAATAATTTTTTCATAATTGGTATCTTGAGGACTCCTCTAGAGCTACTCTACAGGTTGGTGGGTAGCAGGATCTAGGATTATTATTATATCTTCTTTGTAAAAGATAAGCAATCTTTTATGGGATAGCTTCTTATGGGCATGTCATAGCCCTCTCACTTTGTCGGAACCAAAATTTTCATGGGTGAATTATATAATTTGAGCCTCCTTATTATTCTAAGGCTCCATTTCATAGTCATACTTATTTTTCCCTCTATCCCCAAATATTCCTTTTGAGAGTTTTCCACAATTAGTATTAATTTTTAATCAACAGATTTTTTCCTTCCACTTTGTGTCTAGTTCCCTCCACCTTTCAAGATGAAATACTTGCTACAAATACAACTCTAGAATCCTATATCCAATGGGATTTGTCTATTAGGAAATATATTTTAGAAAATTCTTCCAAACCATTAAGTTTTTTATGAATTTAGATTTTTCCATGGAATTTTAATCCTTAGCCACAATTCCCAACCCCTAACCCATTTAACCCTCTAAACCTCTAAAACCCTAACACATTTAACCCCTAAACCCTAAACCTCTAAACCCTTAACCCCTAATCCCTAAACCCTTAACCCTAACCCATTTAACCCCATAAAACCTAAACCTCTAAATCCTTGACCCTAATACCTTAAACTCTAATTCCCAACCTCTAACCCATTTAGCCCCCTAAACCCCTAAAACCCTAACCCATTTAACCCCCCAAACCCTAACTCCATTAACCCCTAACCCTAACCCCTATAAGTTTCCTCCATCATCATTAGATGCAAAGTGCACGATCCCACTCCAACGTGTTCATCAAGTTATTCCTCTATCATTGACACATATGAAACATCCTCTTCTTCACATGTCTCGACTTATTCTTCCTCTTCATCGCAATATGCAGCTCCATCCTGCTCCATTGCCCAGCCAAGTCAAAGAAGCTTTACTTCAACATTATCCTCCAGGACTTCAAGTTCAACACAAATATGTGGGTGCTCTTCTTTCACATCCCTCAACCTATACAAGATCTGAAAAATCCTCCCTTGACATTCTTCCTAACTTTCCATGTCTTGTTATGCAACTTTGACCCTGACCAGTGCCTTGCCCTTACAAATTTTTCACTAAGACCAACCAATATAATTTCCAAGATTTGATACCAACTGCAGCCCTGTCATTGCATTTGGGTCAGGTTGTGTGAGGGAGCCCAAGGAAATGCATTCAGGCGGGTTGGGTCGGATCATGCCGTGTGAGGGCACCCAAGGAAACACGTTCGGGTGGGTCGGGTCCGGTCGTGTCGTGTGAGGGCACCCAATGAAATGCATTTGGGTGGTTCAGGTCAGGTCGGGTCATGTGAGGGTGCCTAGGGAAACGTTTTTGGGCGGGTCAGGTCAAGTCGTGCAAGGGCACCCAACGAAATGCGTTCAGGCGGGTTGCAAGGTTGGGTCATGCGAGGGCAGTCATATAAAAAATTCTAAGTTGTGACCGACTGTGTGCCTTGTGCATGGTCGTGCAACCCATTTTCTGTTTGCTCCATTGTGACTTCATTCAGGCGGGTCAGGTCGTGTCGTGTGAGGGCACCCAAGGAAACACATTCGGGTCAGGTCAGGTCGGGTTGGGTCGTATGAGGGAGGTCATATAAAAAATGCTAAGTTGTGATCTCTCGTGTGCCTTGTGGTGCACGTTCAGGTGACCCGTTTTCCATTTTCTCCCTTGTGCCTTTGTTCGGGCAGGTCACTGTTCTAAATGCATTGTCATTGTTCTGCATGCAGACTCGAGTTGAACCCGACTCGACCCTGCCGAACTTCCTGACACCCTAAGGAACAAGACTTTCCCTAAACCTTAATGTTGAACATGTTTTCCATGACTCAACCCTTCCATTTCTTCGGCTGCATTGGAGCAGGGTGTGGACAGAATCCATGCTTGTACGGGCTCGAAGGTGCTATATAATTAGGTGGAAGGAATTTTAGACATCAGATTCTGCGAGGAAGGTTAGTTTCTTTTACTATTTAATGTTTTGGATTTTTTTTATTTACTCATGAAAGGAATCTTGTGATGTTAGTCTTAGTAGGATGTTGATATGATTTGAGTAGAGGAGTGTGAACTAAAGTAACATGTTTACAAGGGTTGACAATGTTTAATATTGTTTACATAGGTTTATATACCCCTGTGAGAAAACATTTTTGTGGGATTGTGCCATGGAATGAAGGTAAGACTATAGGACACAAGGAGTCAAAAATTGTCACCAACTTCTAGTGAAAGATAGATGACAAAAGTAAATACAAGAAGGAAGAGGAGACCATAGAAAACAAATCGAAAAAATCAACGGTTTTCATTGAATTTGAGACATTAGGCTCACACAAAATGTTAGGTCGTTGATCTGTATCTGCCATGCTAGTGTATTCTCACTTATACATTTGGACTGTAGAGAAAAATTAGATTTTATCGACTGAGGTTGTATGGATTATGCGCATGCAAAATTTTCACGTTTCTATATATACGTGGTATACCATTCAATGTTATCTGATCACAGCCTCACCCTATTAGCATGGAATTTTAGCCATAAATGGTGTCCCTAAAGGATACAAGAGCCCCATGTATGACAAAGCCAAATCAAAATTTCTATAAAAGAAATAAAAATTGCAAGTCCTTTTGGGTACAAAACTCCACGCAAAATCTACTTTAAAAATAGGCTATCTTCCACCATTGAAGGGTATCACAGGGATTAAACCCTGGGGTTTTGAACTTGGATCATCATTGCTGCAAATGCTCCAACTTGGTCCTAGAACACAACCCAACAAATATTTGATTTGTACCAGGACATACTAATCGAAGGATACATGATTCCCTGCCCTTTTGTTTTTTGTTTATTGATAAGGCCATCAAACTCATTTCTTATGCAAGATCCACTACTGTTGCTTTAGGTGGTATAGACCTGTTAATGCTATGAAATTTTTGTTATTCAAGCTTTTGACCAGGAAAAACCTAGAGGAAAAATGGTTTACATTAGTCATGTAAATTTGAAGTTGCACATCCCATATGCCTAATGTAGGGTTTGGAATCTAGATGCCCAATGTTTTTTTATGAATTTCAGCAAAGACTGGGAAATCCATTAATGTACTCATCATTTATTCTCCTTTTTTTCATATCATGCAGATCGTTTCTTTCCTAGAATATTTTGGTTGAACCACCTACCACATTAACTTCATGAATGATGGGACCTCGTATAGATGTTGGGAATATGCCATATCCTTTTCACATATGTAAACAATGGACATATATTTTAATGGGTGTAGGTTGTCTTTGATGATCTTATCAAAATATTTTAATTTTCTCTTTAATTTGATAATATTTTCTTATAGTCTCTACCAGATGTTGTCTATAAGATATACTACTTTAGGTCCTTCTGTGTCGCTAGATATTCTCACGATACTATCCATTTGGTCATCCAATCCAACTAATATTTGGCCATTTCCTTTTCTAGGAATAGTATGTTCAGTTCAGTAGCTCATCATTATTGGGTTCTTAAATATTTTACAAAAATTACACTAGAACTTTACCATCTTATGAAATTCTAAACCTAATCAAGGAGTGAGAAAATTTGAGAGCAATGCAAGCTCTGTGGAAACTTTTGGCATCTCTATGGCATCTAGTTACTTTGAATATATGAGAAGTTTTGTGGCAAATTTCACTAAGGAAACTATGTGAGTCCTATGGGATCATATCTCTTTCTCTAGTCAAGAACCTTCATTGCTAACCCATCAAGCTGAGTTATTATAGTGATGCTATTCTACAGGTATCAGTGAGAAGAGTGAGTCTAAGAAGAATATGAATTTTATTATCCCTCTTAAACTCATCTTTGTGAGAGAAAGGACTGAATAGTTTGTGCCATCTAAATAAGGTAATTTTTTGTCATTTGTCTCTTTGGTAGTAGATCCGTCTATTATGAAAGAGGTCCAAAGTTTATGATTTGAGCCTCATCTAATTAATGATACAAGTTTGATATCCCTCATAAGGTTTGAAGTTAGTCGTCTTTATGATTATAGCCTGAACTATGGTTACCTATGGGAGAATGCAAAGTCTATACTAATTCGAGGAAATATAAGGATCCAAAAATCTTATGGAATCTGAGATTCTAATATTCTACCTTAGCGACATGTGGAATCTACTACGAAATCTTTGTTATGTGAACTCTTGTGAAATTTCATTGTATGTTGTATCCGAGCGACTGTGGTATCTATTTACTGTGAAAACCTGCGAACTTGAGGTCATGTATCTATGGAACCATGCAAAGGTTTTGAAGCACGAGTTCTATGGCATCAAATATCTAGGATCTGTGACAAGTCTAGGCTCCCTCATGAAATGCATAGCTTAGGTCCAAATTTCCTTACACCTCTATGGAATGTGAATTACATTAGTTGTGTGGAAGGAAAATATTTGAGTTCTTATTGGTAATTTGTGTGGTAGTTGTAATTTTTCCATTTCTTCCAAACTTTTCTATATGGATTTCATTTCCCTAGCATGCCTTACTATTAATTTCACTTTATTGAGTTATGTTTTCACAAATCTACCTTGCAGATTGGTCTGATTTGAGTGTAGCATTTAACTCCTAAATTTCATTTTACTGTCAACATTTCAATATTGCTAAGAATTTTGCTTCAAACTGATCCACAATGGTAAACAACTTGCATCAATGGTAAATACTGGGCCAAATTTGCTATTGTGGTGGCAGATATTTAGGACATTCGAAGGAGCAAAGGGATATGGTTGAATGAACTTCACTCTCCTTTATCAATACCTACGTATAAACTAGAATTAATGTATAGTTCGCTGAGAGTTATTATACTTGGATCCTTACATGAGGTGCATGGCCAATGTAAGAAAATATTTAAAAAGTTGATCTTTTCAAGAAAAAAGTTCTCATATCCCTTTTAATGTGTCGAAGTTCAAGGAGTTGATTGTTTATGTTCACTAGTACAAAATGGCTAATTAGTTACTAAAAAAATGACTAAAATTGCATATAAACGACTATTTTGATTGACCAATAGTAGCTAATTTACGGTATCTTATAACGCGACAATTTTTGAAATTTTTTTAGCTTAGTCATTAATTGGTTGTCTCAATTTTTGTTGTCTAGTAGTATATTTGGTCATTAGTCATTGATTTGGTCATTGATTTAATCATTGATTTAGTCATTGACTTTCATTAGCTGGTACGTGGTTAGTCATTGATTTAATCATTGATTTGGTCATTAATTGTCAATTAATGACTAGATATAACAAATATACAAATACTGAAAAATTAATGACCAAAATATGACTAAAATGTTAGTCGTGCTATAAAGATCTTGTAAATTAGCTGTAATCATATACAGAATTTTAGTCATTGTTTGAAATAATTAATGACCAAAGAAATATGACTAAATTTTAGTCGTGTTATAAGATCTTGTAAATTAGCTACTAATAGTGTTATGCAAATTTAGTCACTATTTTGCAATCTGGAATTTATCATTTAGAGTATTATTTACCATTTTTTGTTAGTTTCATATTTCATTATATAAATGACTACTTTAGTAGTTTATAATTCATTTCATTTTACTTTCATTAACAGTAATAAGCTACTAAGTTAGTCTTATATTCATTTTATTTGTGTTCATAATTATCGTATAAACTACTAAATTATTAATTGTAGATTGATTTTATGTGTTCATTATTAAGTAACCTTTATTAGTGTTATAATTTTGCAACTAAATTAAAAAAATAATGTCATACAATGCATGTTCATCCTAATAATATGAAAACACAAAGTTACATATGCTAATTACAATGCTAAAGTAATATCCAAGGCAACTATAAATAACACATAAATTATATTATAAAATGTCAAGTATTACAATATGAGTTTTCAACTTAATATTGGTTGGAGTACAATTTACATGAAATATTGTTCCATCACTTCAAAACATTATCATTGTTGCGAAAATTGCGAGAAGACATTGCGGGTGAATTCACCAACTGCGAAAGCTAATTCTGTGTGCTTATACTCTCTCTATAGGGATATTATTCTTCTAAGTACCACTAGACGAGTTTTTTCACTCCCTTTAATTTGCATTTTTGTCGCTCTAATGTTATTGTTCTCCTCTTTCTTCAATTCATGCTTCTTGCCATCCAATCTTTTTGATTTCCTTCTCTAGCAAAAAAAAAAAAAAAAGATACGTACGAGTATAAGACATGAAAATCGTGCTTGGAATATAAACTAAAGCCAGACTATAAGAAATTTATACGATATATCTCAACATAAATATTTAAGTTGAAATATTATTGGCCAGTATTAATGCTTTTCCCCATAAAGAATTGAACAAAAACTTTGGTATTCATTGGAAATAGGCAACAGCCCATATCAGCAAATGACACTACAAAATAATAATCAACATGGGGCAAATTTTGCCCTCTTTGTGTTATAGTACAACATTTGTTGATGAGAAATGTTATTTTATTAAAGTAATAAGTGACTAGCACATTCGGTATTTGAATTCTCATGCTTGTATTTTCTTGTAATTTTGATTTTATCCAACATCAAACACGAGCTAAATTTCTACTATGGATGTCTCATGCTCTACTTGTAGTTGTCGATTTCATCAATTATCTTTTAAGAAGCGGTAACCGCCAGCAATAAGCGAGGTAGGTAAAATCTAATGGGTGGAGCAAAGTATTGCGACACAAGATTGACAAGAAACTAAAAAAGAATAAGATAAGACTTTCTGAGTGCGATATAGGAAATATAGCTTCAATATAACAATCTTCAATCATCGGCATACTATTCCGGGGGAAAAGAATCAAATTCCCAAAGCCAACAAATTATATCCGGAAAAATAAACATGTTGACTCCACATTCAAGAGTATCAGGACTAATATATCGGATACTTTTTTAGAGTGTACGGAGTAGCTACTAACATTGTGTTTTAAATATATAAATAAACATGACCTCCGTGTGGCAACAAATTTGATATATGCACAACTTTAATACATTTCAAAATGCATTGCAATGTAAAGTATCAAAAATAAACTACACATAATTACATATTCACTATCCTTTTATTCCAAAACAACATTGAAATAAGCTATAACACGAAAAATAACGAAATTTCCATTCATTGTCATGAATATCCTATTGTAGGCGTGAGTTCTACGGAAACGCCGGTTGCTTAGCCAAGTGAGGAAATCATAAAACAAACTTAATAAGAGACAAATGACAAATACCTTTTACCTTTTGATCCTTCTAAAAAATGTAGTCTTCTCTTAAAAGATGTGTCTAAAATTCTAAGCACTTATCTATTAAATGAAAATAGAACAGGAAAATAAGAACGCACAGAGTGGAGGACAAACTTTCACTTGGGACGCGTCTTCTTTAAAACCTATCATCGGTGCTAGTGTTACTTGCGATCAACGTTTATAAAAGTAATTCGGTTGCTTGCTTGGCGTGCCAGGAGTCGAACAAAATAACAATATTTTTTTAAGCTTGTTGCACAGTATCATCAATTTTTAGTTCCACAAATCCTGGTACCAAAGCATTTCTCATAAAATTGGAAATTACAACAAAAGAACATATAATGAAATTGAAAATGTCTTACAACATTAAGAGGTTGCAATGTCATTTGAACGTATACTTCATCATTTCCATACTTTACAGCATTCAATAAGGTGTTTATTAAATTTTAAATCTTGATATATGAATAAAAGTGTTCACAACAATAAGCAAGGATGAAGTACGAACCACATGCATTGTAACATTGTGAGATTGGCTTATTTAATTGAGTTGAAGAATTCGTATAATTGGATATGAACGTAACTCTCCTTAACATTTGATAACTACCTAAAAATCACATTGATTATGATCAGTTTCATTACGCTACAACATTAAAATTCAAAATATTTGGAATCACATTTTATGATGAAAATAAGATAAGCATTCATTATTTTCAGTCATTTGTATCAAAAAGAAGATTGCAAATTAAAAATTAGTGAGAAACAACCTCACTGTTCATTGTAACCCTATGGAAAATAAACAGCCTTGCTCCCAACAACGGTAAGAACACAAGCGGTCCAACACGAGGCATGCCAAAGCTCGAATTAAGGCATCTCCTTTCCCTACTTTGTGACTGAACAAAAAAATTGTCAATTGGATGTTGCTTCAAAACCTCTTGACATTCCAATAGTAATTGTGCAAGTAATATGATAATATGAATGTAAACATTGCGATATAAAAAGCATTAACTTGAAAATATTCGAGATGACGGCATTTTCCACTAGACATTCTTTCTCTCTCTTTCTTGATTTGTTAATTCTTTGTCCGATCAGGTTGGAATTACGGAATATGTGAAGAAAATTCTTGAAGACAAGTTGACACACCCAAAAATCTCACAGTAGTATCATGGTTCTCCTACTTGATTATGTTATACAAGTTATTTTTAGAAAATGGTAAATACGTGACAACTAACGACCTACACATGCGAGATCATTTACTAAATATTCGCTCATTCAACAAAGTGACACACGATTTTTGGACATAAGTCCGAAAAAACCAAAAAGTGAGAAAACGTACGTGACCGAAACGGGGGTTTATTATTATTAAGTAGATTATGAGTATGCGTACGGTTAACCCGAGAGAAAAAAGTAGATCTGACTAGTTGTTCTAAGACCGGAGGGCCAGTCCACCCTCAACGGGATTTACAGACTCAGCAATTCGACCTTAGAAGCAGTGACGCCCCTGTTGCGTCAGCCACATGGGCTGCGTGCCTCACAGCCCCGCTCAAGGAATGCTTCTTAACCAAGTGGGTGGCGCAGTCTTTGCCTGCAGGCTGCGTAACTGCGAGAGCCCTCACAGTTGTAGCACTCTCTGTGAACTGCACGCCATAGCGGGCGAAGCCTTTGTTGCGCAACTTTAGACGTTCTCTTCCTTGCCCTTGTCCTGCGTTGTCCCTTAAAACTGCTCTCTGCCTCTGTGACTCTACTATGCTTCTTTGAAATGTAAACCTAAAGCAAGTACGTAAAATTAACAAGCTGAAACACAAGGAAAACCTCAAATATACCATGTAATCTCTTGGAATCCTTCTCCTTTGTGATCACGCTAAGAGGGCCTTTTGGCAAAATAATGAGATTGTCCTAGTAAAGGAACAATTTTGGAAAGAAATAAACTCTCTAAATTTGGAAAACTAGCGTAAAGTTTATTCTACAATTGGCCAATTAGAAAATTTGACAAATGTGTAGTCGTTTAAAGACACAACAGAACCCAAATATTATCTTGCTACTTGGAAGAATGCGTATAAAACACGAAGGCTTGGGTCTATGTTATGATTGGATTAATAGGGGCTTTAATGGAAAAAGATGGTCCAACATATTTTCAAGAGGAAAAAAAGATCTAAAGGCAAACTACAGGCACCATATCCCCGGAATGTTTGCTCATCCATCTACACTTCATTTGATACAACATGAACATAATTAAGGATTATATTTTTGGGATAGAAAGGATGGATCAAGGCTAAGTTGTGAGAACTCATGTAGATTTGAAGATAACGCTCTCTAGCATGGAAGATTTAGCAAGTCAAGGGGTCATACAACGACCCTTGGCCTCTATTTTGGAACTTTAGGTATGAAGGCGAAGATGGACACCTTTAAGGAGAAACGAAGGGAAAAGATTGGAGGAATTTAGAACCAGGGTCAATAGAGATTAAACAAAACTCTCGAAAAGATCCTAGAAAATTTCTAGAGAATTCCAACGAGAGACGAATATTTGGCAAATGCCGACCGGCTGGTGTACAAGTAAGAAGAGGTCATGAAAGAAGGGGCAACTTCAACAAGAGCTTTGAAGGTTTGGGTGAGACTTGACTAAAGCAAAGACTGTTACGGATCCGAAAACAACCTAACACGGGATCAGCTCTGAGAAAATGCTTCTTGGCCCTTCTGTGAAGCCCCTTTTCCTGCCTCCTTATGTGTGAGTACCCTGCTATTTGAAGTCATTTATAAACATATGATCTTTCCTACCTTGTTACGGATCTCTTTTCAAAACCGCATATGATATCACAATCCCCAAAGCTTAAAGCAATTTGGAAACATGTAGCCAACTATGAGCCTAGTAAGTGTCTAAAATTAACAAATACAAACACAACGGGGAAAGAGCACCAAAACAACTACCGAAATCTCTTGGAATCCTTCTCCTTCATGATCTAAGTAAGAAGGGCCTTTTTGGCAAAATAGTATTAAAGTTGTCTAGTAAAGGAGGAACAATTTCGCATGAGGGAAATCACTCTCTGGTGGCAAACCTGTCAAAGTCATTAAATTATTGGTCGAAAATAATATAGCAAATGTGTAGTCGTTAAGGAACACAACGAAATATTATCTTCTTTGGCTGGAAGAATGTGTATAGAACTATGAGGCTTGGGTCTATGTTATGGGGGATTGGATTAATAAGGCTTTAATGGAAATGATGGTCCAACATATTTGCAAGGAAGAAAAAAGCTTTAAGGCAAACTACACGGGCACCTATCCCGAATGTCTTCTCGTTCATCATGCTTCATTGTTAATAGAGACAATTAGGTTAAGTATTTTTGGGATAGCAAGGATGGATCCAAGGCCTAAGCCGAACTCATGGAATTTGAAGATAACGCTCTCTGTAAATTTAGCAAGTCCAGGGAGAACCGCCACAACGGCTCTTGGGCTCTGTACACTGGAACTTTAGGTATGAAGCTGAAGATGGACACCTTTAAGGAGAAACGGGGAAAAGATTGGAGGAATTTAAAGTCAGATCAATAAATATGCTTCAGCAAAACACTCAAGAAAGATCCTAGAAAATTTAATTCAGAGAGGTGAATGGCGCGAAAATGGAAACTGGTAAATTGTACATAGTAAAGGGGAGTCATGAAAGAAGAGGCAACTTCAACAAAGCCTGCAGGAAGGTTTGGGTGAAGGAGGACTTGACAAAACAAGCACTTTCTTACATCTGTCAACGCGAAAAACAACCTAACACGGATCAACTCACGAGGAAAATGCTCCCTTGGCCTTTTGATGCCCCTTTCTCTGCTCTTTATGTGTGAGTACCCACTACCATGTTTGAAGTCATTTTGTAAGAAACATGACTGAACTCTCTGTATTTTTTGGATCTCTTTCAAGCGGCATGTGATATCCAGTCCTAGAAACGAGCATTTGGAAGCATGTATGACTATGGAAGTTTGATTGAAAGCAATGTTTTCGGATATCGATCTATCGAACGACCCAAGAAAGACTAGTAGCATGTGAGGCATTTATAATTGGAAATGGTAAAAGCCACCTGTCTAGAGAAAATCTACGACGGATAGCTGGTGACTTTAAAAACCAAGGGAGCCCAGATCCTCCATCACTGACAAAGTGGAACCCGTGCATAGTCAAACTAAGAGACAAGGAGGATAGTTAAAGCACAATAAACCTATGGAAAATGTAACAATATAGCCAAGATAGAGGCATGATCAAGGGATTGGCGGCTTTTCAATAGGATTTCCTCATCTGAATTGGAAAGGACTTGCCATATAGTGTCGAGCCTAAAGTAGTCAAGGGCTTATTTCTCACCTCTCGGCCTCCTCCTCCTTTGATTCTCTCAATGGTCGGTTACCATTAGATCACGAGTACAGCGATTTGTATGAGCACCAAGACATCATGGTGAGAAAATGCTGAGACACGTAGAGGCCGTGGAGAGGGGGATGGATATTTGAACCCCTACATGATCCTCCAAGACCACCAGGCAATAGACCCCCCTCATTATCGAGAAAGTTGTGTCGACGATGTGGAAGTTCCTTGGAAATGGTGTGAAGGGCGAGAGGATACGAGAACATTAATTACGTAAAGGGTAGGTAGAAGGGGTAGGAAGAGCCAAATGCAGAGGGCATGGATGATCTGTGTTTGACTCGGGATCAGGAGGAGCCCACTCGTGTACCATATCCAGACCATGAACTTGTTCACAGACATAATGACCAGAGTAACCACGGCGAATCTCGCACGGCCAAAGTAACAAGGTCGGTAATCTTCAAGCTTCTCATTATATAACCTCTTTATCATCTTTACATATATACGACCGACCATATCCTACGTTAGAGCATATCCAGAAAAAAAGTTCACGATCCTTTAAATTCGTCTTCAAATAGAGATAAATGTTACGGCTTATAATTTGCGGTATGCAACATTTCCGACGCCTAAGAAGAAGTCATTATCATGCTCATGATGAAGAAACTAAGTTTGAACACACGGTTTGTGTTAGATGGGATAGTGTAGATTAAAGGAAAGGGTTCTTAAGTACAGATCGGGTGTGGCATCAGCCTTATAGGCTATGAGTTGTTAGTTTATTATGCTGTTGGTTTACCTTAAGAGGGGCTTGAAACACTAAATGCTTCAAACTCGTGAACCTTGTGTATTGATTTTCTTGAGACACTTTAAACAATGTCATGGTCTCATCATCTGTGCCAGGGTAAATTAGCGTGTTATATGGCTGGTTTAAACATATAAGATCATCGAACAATGGTGCAATAAACCTTCGGTACTTGACCACATAAAATACGTGAATAAACGGTAGAACAAATTGCAAGTTTTCAGTGACAAATCTGCATATGTTGTTGAATTATAAAGTGGGTTTTTGAGCTCATTGTTGCATTTCTCCAGAAGGTGTTTAAGACTTCATTGTGCAAAAAAAACATTGAAATTATCCAAAGTGTAACATGCCACATTTCCAGACCTTGATGCGAGTGAGTAAAATGACCACAAGAAATAAATCACATGCGTTGAGGTGTTAAATGAACTAACCAGGAAGTTGGTCATACCATGGATCATGAAATATCCACCAAAAATAAAATTAGATCTGAAGGCTTGAATTTAACCCTATAAAATCAATGATCTCAAATGGCATGGTGTTCCACTTATTATTGAGTTTGTTCACCTATTTTCACATTGATTAGTCTTCTTTGAGTGTAGATTAATCACTCATAAAGCATCTCGATTCTCAATGTTGAAACAAGTCATTGTAAATTGACCTCCGAAGTAATATTTTCCCAAGCATGACAACTCAATTAAATTGTTTTACCCATGTGTTAGATCTAAGACCAAGTAAATGGGTGAAATAAATATGGCGAATGAAATAACCTTGGATCTAATGACCTAGATTTACGTCTGACAAGCAAAACCCTCCGAAAATTTAGAATATTCTTTATCTAATGAATCATCAATAGGGTAGTGCAACCATGAACCCATTACATCTTCACGAATGGAACTGGGAATTAATGACTCAGTATTATCTATCCACAAGACAAGGTTTCCAAGGTAACCAAACATCATCATTTTGCCATAGTGTTTTGAGTTGAGTTGGCAAAGGAAGCTTGACCACTTTGTTCACAACGCTTTTGACCATTTTCCACCAGGAGTTCTTCATCATTCATGCTCTCCCATATAAGTGGATCTGTGGTTAGTGTATGCGGTAAAAATCCAAATGAGTAGTTCTCTGGACCAATTAGCTCCTTCTGATTATTGGATTCCACATTGTAAAAGAAGTGATTTCCAATGTCTGGCAATACATGAAATCTTACAAAAATCCAGCCATAAATGATGTTTACTTCAACGAGAGAAAGAGTTGTTGCTCTCCTCACTAAAAGCCTTGGAAGGTGGTGGAAATCAATTAAGCGAGTCCACTCGATAAATAAGGGACTTATCTTTGTGTCATGTAAAGCCCAACAATGGCACATCCGTAGCTCATGGCCAAGCAATAGCAATAGTGGCAGTGAATATAGTCCCTCTACTAGAAGAGATTTATGTACTAAACTTTGTCAAAGCCTAAGATGATTATATAATATAGATAATACATTTGTAAATGTCTCATTTAGGAAACCCAACTCAACTCCAGGGCCTTTATTAGCGTGAAAAACATAATGCAAAAACGTAGGAAACACAAAAGAGTTATGTGAAATTTTGCCAAAGAAATCAGCACTGGTATGGATGGGGCCTATGCTTAACAAATTCAAAATGTCGTCTAGATTTGATTTGGAAATGACATTGAAAAATATCATACTTTGCAACATAACAATACTGAGTTATTATACATATTTGTTAGATGGACTCGAGTGGTTAGATTGAACCTGAGTATCACATCCAAACATCTTAAATGACTGACAATATGCACACAAATGGACGAATTTATGAAGAGGATGAAAATGCAAATATTTAGTTGTTATGATGTACACGGGGCTCAAATTTATTTGGTATACTAATCAGCAACAAATGGCGATCAGATGAAAATATTAGTGTTGGATGAATCCTACGATGTTTTATTATCATCCAATTATATACACATGCCTTGCTTTCAAACAACACATTTAACATAAATTTATTTTCTCGAGGTAAACATTAGTAGTGACCAAAGCATATTCCATTACCATGAGGTAACATTCATTCAAGGTATTCTAATCCTATAACAATGTGCTACTATAAAATAGTTCAACCGAGTTATATAGTCGGCCATACGTGATGGTATGCATAAAATCCGAAATTTGGATAAATTTTCGAAGAATATATATGTGGGAGTCTTTTGAGACGAAGAAATTATATTTGTTAGCCTATATATATTAAGCATTGAGACTAAGAAAATGTTTTATATCTGATTTCAACGTAGAAGGTAAATGTAGGCACCTAAAAAAGTGTAATTATCCATTCCACTATGAATGAAATTACGATTTTTATCTTTGGAGAAAAAAATAATTCTCATGATGAACACCCGGAGAGCTATGTCTCAGTTAAAGGGACGTTGTTGCTTAGCTATTAGCATGCGACACAAGATGGCAAAGCAAAACATTACCTTGAGAGCAATCCACTTCATAATGTCTTGGTTTCCATGCGATGATGTCATGTAGGAAAAAATATACGATGGCAAGGATAACAAAATGGAATAAGGAAAACATGCTACTAGACGTGGTGACATGCTCACACCATCATCAGTGAAGACCATATTGCATCTTGCATCAAAGATGTTATCTGGAATTCTCTGAACTCAAAATACCTTTAGCGAGATAATTCCAATGTTTCTTGGAATTTATAATCTAAAACATGAAATCCATAAAAAGGATGAACCTCTTGTTAACAAAGTATGTTAAACCTACCTGAGCATGCTATGTTGAATTTTATAGTATGGTCGGTCTTCACATAATTTATATTTAAGCCCTTGTAATGTATAATGTAAATGTAAGGCATGTTCTTCATGTCATTTTTTATTGAATTAGCATAATGTTATGAAATTTGAATTTTGAATTTTTGGCTCAAACTAATCAAGTCGGCCCTTCCTCAGACGGCTCCCGATTGAAGAGACAAACCCATTCGTGAAGATAGAACACTATATAAGGCATTCGACCTCCTCCACGGAGGCACCATTCGATCATACACAGAAAAGACAAGGTTTCATTCAAGCGAAGGAGAGAGAAAGAAGGATGATGAGACAAGAAGGATAGATTCATCTCTGTCATGTTCTCTCTCTCTCTCTCGAACTTGCACACATGCTAATTTATGATTTTAAAATGGCTGATTTTAGAACATATTGATGAAAAATTCGGCTAGGTGGTGAAAGTAGGATTTACAATGACGACTAGAGAGGATGAAGCAGGTTCAGCAGCTTGTTGATCAGTTTGTACTAAATGATGAATGAGGCAAGCGAGGTGGTATTTATGTTGTATCGCATTGCTCTTGAAGCATCCTGGCGATGCGATTTTGGTTACAACACAATGACCTCAGGAAAAATATTTTCTGCCCGATTGCCAACAATTCTATTTTGGCGGTGTTAAAGAGCGCTTTAATTGAAATGGCCTATTTTTTAGTTGATTCAAGTGCTCATTAATTAAACAAGCTAAGCTGCGGATTATTTTTGATGAGCGAAAACTTTTTGTATTATAATGAGCCGTACAAAAAATTCATATGAACATGTCTAGCTTTTACGTTTTAGAAATAAATTTTCTATTTAGCTCATTTGACAATTTCTTTTGATTAATAAAGTTAATGAGTAGGGCGTCTGCGGAGGCTTCCTTTGCAATTACGTCATACAAAGTAAACATAGTTTACGTACATGCTTTGCTAATGCTAAGTTAATGCTGTTTTGATTTCTTAGGGATATCTGGAGAAAAAATTCGATCGTACAGAGTTTGTCAGATTCAATGTGACGGAAAAAACAAATAACTAATATAGACAAATTAAGGTTACCAGCTTCACCGGATGGTTCTATTAATATAACTCGTATTAATGATACATTTTTCTGCTGTAAGAGAAACGGGGATCATTTTATTTTGTATGCATGACCAAAATTTAAATGCGCAATGAACGAGGGAAAGCGAGACCGAAAGTTTGGTGCGAGAAGGGCATCGATGACATGACAGGAGAACATAAGGGCAGGGCATATTGAGTGAAAGTTGCGGCCAAGGCAAAGGTGCGGCAGGAAGAGATCTCGGCGGCTCCACTCTTTATTTTCTTCTTAACGAATATTCTCTTGCCTCATTCTGGTTCAAACTAAGAATCCTAGTTTGAAACTAAGATACCTGGTTTGAAATGTTTGGACCTTCTTATTGATGAACCTAAATATCTAGGTTTAATCATCGATATAAATATAAGTATTATGAATATTCTTTTTTTAATAAAGGTAGTTTGAATTGGAAAAATGGTGTTGAACCAGTGAAAGGTACATCCATAGTAGCCTTTTAATGCTTAACTGTATTTTAATATAAACATGTTCTATCATGTCAATTGTCTCTATCATGAGCTCAAGAGTCAAAAAAAATCCATAAGGATACATTTATGGAATAGGTGTATATGTGATAGCAATTGAAACGAATTCAACAAAATTTAAACCAGGTGGATTCTTAATCATCTATGATAATCAAATTATCTCTAGTAAGGATACTGGTTGAGGTCGTGGGCAATCAGACGACATTCAAATTTAACATGAAGACACTAACGATCTCTTCCCCGGTGGCCTCCCTATTCCACGCATGCCATTTTCATTTGGAGTTGGGGCTAGATTTCCATGCTACATCTTGAATGTTCTTTGGTAGTGAGTGGAGATAATATTAGTTATTTCGAGTTTGGTCTTTGTAAACGAATCCTGGTGACTCCAAAGAAAGTGAAATACACGGTGTTGGATGATCTATGGTGGAGAAGATAAGTCTAGTTATTCAAAATCTGGAGCCTATCATTTCCTTATGGAGTTTAAGGATACAAACCAACCCATCCTAGGAGGTTTATGAGGGATGGGATTCAGTTGGTACGTGAGGGACCATTGTTTTTCTGATCGGTGCCCGAGTAGCGAGACATCACCGAAGTATGCTTCACGGCCGCCTGAATGTTATTGTCAACGGATAGGACAAGAATTGCACACCTTTAAATTGTTTGGCTCTCCTCCTTGAAAAGCCAAAAAATACAACGAGTGGGCGGAATGAGCAGACCTTCCGATTCCCTTCTCATGGATGGGAAATCTCTGAGATTGAAGAAGATGTGAGGATTTTTCAAGAGAGGGCATCCCTTGATGAGGTGGAGGATGCCTTTGCAGATTTTCCCATGGCAGGCGTTCTGGCGCTATGATGTGTGAGGCAGGGGGGCTAGGCTGTTGCGGTGAGGCTCGCGGCAAGCCTTCGGCCCTCCTCTACGACGATTGTAGCCATGAGGCTCCTCTCTTAGGTGACTTCATCCTCTTGTTGCGGGAGAAATTGGAGCACATATGGGAATTTTTATAGTGTGAAGAAGCGAGGCTTGGGCGGTCCGGGGCGGTGTGGTGTATGTGCACACCAACCTTGGGCGTCATCTCACAGTGAGAGGAGAGTTTGTTGAAGGGAAAAGCAAAAGATGACGGATGTCTTTCCTGACCGATGATATGGGTCTAGACAACAACGTTGAGTTGGCATTGGCCAACTTGGATCTCCATGCCGGTGCTAGGGCTGTCACATTTGATGACGAGTAGAGGCATCATCTCACGGATGCGAGATGAGGAGGAGGATGTCAAAGCAGGAAGGAGAGCGATTAGTGAAGGCATGATGATCGAGATGAGGACAATGATGTTGATTATGATGATGAGGATTGATGACTCATTTGACTCGGCTCATTGAGGCTTCGAACATAGTCTTGTATGGTATGGTTTTTTTTTTTTTATTGTTCTATTCCTGTTGCCATTGGCGATGTACTTGTCTTAACACATTTTGATTCGATGTCTTAATGAGAAAACTTACGGTATCTTACTATCCTTTGTCTTTCTAAGTAAATTTGTGATTGTATGATGTATCAATGTATCATGCATGATATCAGATCTTAAATCTATGTTTGAATCAATGAATTTGTATGAATTTGTGTAAAAAAATATATAATTTTTAATATATATATATATATATATATATATATAGCATTAATAAGTATCTGATGTGTCATTCGAGGGTCACCATGCTGAATGCGATTCATAGTCCCTTATGTCCCATATCCCGTGTCGAAGTAGCTTAGGTACGAGTTTATGAGCTTTCTTGTCAAATTGCCTCATTCTGATGATTGTGCCAGTACCTTGGTAATTTTGCTTGCCATAGAGTGTTTTGGAGACAAGTCGACCAAATATAACAAAGAGGTCCACTGAGAGCAAGTTACCTCCTGCTGAGTTCCTTCAATTCCCAACTCATTGATACTGGAGAGGGGTGTATAAAACTTAACTTCTCTAATCCTCACGACCTTATAGTCCCTCTTTGTGGTAGCAGACACCACTACCAACTTGCATGGGGTGACTACTTCTAGGAATGGGCGGAAGCCCGTATACAGCCACCAATTACAAAACTCCTCTCTTCACTATTAAGGTGTTCAATTGTATACATGATTGTTTGGTACCTCTCTGTGTGGATTCCAAGACTTGGAAACATTTTACTACGACACTTATCACAATATGGAAGTTCGCTTAACTCTATCACTTTGTTGTCACGAAGCCAGTCGCGGTGCCACGTTCCGGACGTACAGCAATACTTCCATGCTTTTTAATTGGTGAACATATCCATTGAATTATATTGTCATTTCCTCCCTCCATTGTTCCTTTGATATGCATGCTTTCGGGTGCTAGTGACAAGGCTTGGTTGGCCATCCTATTGGCCTGGCGTTGGTCTCTTAGAACATGATTTACTTGTGTGATTGGTATTATGGATAGATTTCCCATGATTCTTGTGTGGAGATGTCACGGCTAAGGCGAAGAAAATTTCTCAACACAAGATGACATATGGTGTTATTGGAGTCCTAATGAGGGACTGATTGGAGAAGAAGCAACGGAATAAGGCCTTGAAGGATTCGAATCTTTTCTAGATTCCAGAGTATGTTCAATCTATCCTTCGGGGCCAAAAGAACCTTCTTCCCCCTCACTTGCCACTATAAGCATTGTAGATATTCACGAAAATGGTGTCACAAGGAGAATGTACCAAAGTTTATGTCTGAAAGCACAATTTTGTTTGAGGGAGGTATCTGATTAATGCATTTTAAGTATTGCATAAGAGATGATCTAATTAATCTGAAAACAATACTTTGTTGGGGAATAATGTTAACGATTTTATGTTCATATAATGCATAGAAGACCATTCGGTTGTAGTAAAATATGTAAATATCATATAATCCGTCTAGCAAACATGTTGCAATTGAGATAGGTTTTATTTTGCAAAAAAAACAAGGTTGGTAGCATCAATAACAAACTAATTGTAAGAAAAATGATGGCAGTTGAACAAACTAGCCTCTTGGTATTTTGAATGTTATATATATGAATCTCTTTGTGGATTGTTGCAATGATAAGTGTATAGTATGTTTGAGGTGGACCATGGCACAGGCATTTGTATATTTAGGTCTCAAAGCGGGTACTGGCTAAACTATGATCTGATCATTTTAGAGAGGTCAGCGGCAACGTTATTGAAGGCTAAAATGAATCTCTCTTATTGTTATCTGTGAATACACAATGACTAAATATTTGTTATTCAAAAAAACTATATCTGTAATTATTAGCTAATGGCGTCAACCGGAGAGGACTCATAAGTTCATATCTTTGAGTTTTGAAAGATTATGTTTTCTTTGAATACTAAGATGTTAACTCCAAAACAATTTTAAAACATATAAATCCTCTAATTCCAGAAATATATCAAAACAAACTAAAATTTATTTTAAGCAATTGAAATATTTCAAAACACAATAACAAATTCAATTCATTAAACCTAATACCTACTAATACTTTAGTTCATTAAGTTAATTTCAAAATTAAACATAATTCCTGTCTACTATCGCATAAAGCTTCCAAGCATTCTTTACATGCATTATGATATACACCTACATATATTTTTCTTTTATATGAAAACAATTCACAGTGAGTACTCCAACCGCGAGGGCACTCATTGTATACATGGTGGGCATGTTTTGAGTCATTTTTGCAAAATCCTTTAGTCCCATCAGCTATTAAGTTCAATTTTAAAAATATTGGCCATCAATGCAAACGTCATTCTGAGGAGTATCCACTTTACCATGTTCCAGTATGATAACATGTCGGCTATCTGTTTGGAACAATGGGTTTACATCATAAATGAAATGAGGATATAAATTTGACGGTAATTATAAATAGTAAATAAATAGTATTGCAGCAAATTCAAATGTTAAGTAAGAACTTATTAAATGCACATACTTGTCGAGTTAACACCCCGAATCCTCCCCTTCGAAGAAGGCTAAAATGCAGAGATCACTCCCTTCTAGCGCTAAACTCCTTGCAACGATCATTCCTTATGATCGATCACTACGTCATTACACCTAGGAGAAATAATACCTTATCGCGCCAATTCTATTTCGCCGGCTTGATGACTGTGAAACTTTCTCATTCATTGCATCAGCACCGCTAAGGGTATCAAAAATATGGCAATAAAATTAGTCATGCTTGCCCACTGATCGAAGGTGGAGGTAAAAATTGTGAGGGCATGATGTTGCACCAGAAGGCTCACGAGTTGTATACGGATTTCACGCTTCATAACGGAATCATTCCATTCACTATAAAACGACATTTGATTCCTGTTAGGATATAAGGTGTCGGTGCAGAACAGCAAGCACGTACGTGCATGCTTATGAATAATAGCCGGCAGCAGGCTCGGGGAGAGGTAAAATAGTGTAAATAAAGAGTGCATCCAGCGTGTGCTCGGATCACACACAAACATCAGCTAGTTAATTCCAATAGCGGTTCTAGAATCCTTGTCAATCAGGCTATCAGAGGCCTCGTGTAGCCACATCAACATGCACACGGGTTGAGAGTACTCCTCCACAAAATCCAGGCAAAGATGTTTCCCAGTCGCGACTCCAATGTGAGATGCAAGGGGCTGACATAAAATGCCCAGCATTTGACTTCATTAACAGCCACACGAGCTCAACCCCAAACGTGATCCACCTTCAATATTGTTGTCTCTTACTTTGCGGGGTCAGCCTGTATCTATTATGATGCTAAGTAGGCCCTAAATAGATATTTTCATTGAAATACGTTGCATTGCCATTGTGCCATCCATCTGTACATCCCATCCCAGCAATAGCTGCAAAAACATTATTTGAAGCAATATGTTTCTTGAAAACCTAGGTAACAAATATTTTTTCCACGATTTTCATGTGCGCTTCCTTTTACATTTAAACATGGTCTAAAATGTATGCGCAACTAAAGAATGAGGAGTATGTATATAGTTACGACCGAGGTCATGGCTCTAATGACGATGGGTAACCCATCATAAACGGATGATGAAGATTGTCGATTTTTTATAAAGCCTTCGCTGGAAACAAGAAAGTATTCGGTGAACGTACGTGCAATGTGAAGAAATCGAGTGCGTCCTAGCCGAGTCCGGTGTTTGGAAAGGCGAGTGAAGCTTCAATGGTATATTCTCCATCATCATTCATGGTGAGGAGAGGATTATATTGAAGATTTCTAAAAATGCGAGAGAGGATGTTGTGGATAAGCAGGTAGACCTATGCATTAGGAGTTTTTCGAGCCATGAAATCCGAGGGTAAGGAGTTTCCAGGAGCCATGAAATGAAAGCCTAAAGAAGACGACTTCTACGGCGGAAGAGATATACTCTAAGTAAACGGTCGCAGTGCACTGAATCCTTGAAGAGGTGGCAAGGACTGGAAGCTGTGTATGTCGGCTAGACTTGTTTGTGTTGGGAGGCCTTGCATTATGTATCCTGAGAAGTTAATTGGCATTGTATGGGGTCATAGCGGGGATTTGTTTATGACCACGTGGTAGATCAGTTCAGCAGTTTCAAGTTTTGTTGGGTTCTTAGAGAATGAGTACATTTGAAGGTCCCATGATTTGGTGAAAAGGTTCGAAGCAAATACAATACTAGCGACTCGGGCGGTTAGTATCATGGGAGAATCCATAATGATGATACGCCGGGATTTGTTAAGTCATATGAGCACAAAAGTTTTGGTGCAGCACCAAATGCTGATTTTTTTGTGCGTAAGTCAGAAGGTATAAGAGGATTAACGACTTTACTCTCATTTGATGAGGGTGTGTACGTGTAGGGTTAGAAGGTGCAGAGCTTGAAAGTAAGGGAGATGCTCCGCCGATAAAGAGGCCCGATCTTGTGGGCGGAAAACGGGGATAGAGATGCTTGAAGGCCCTTTTGGACATCAAATTAGTATCCCGGGTATTTATGGGGATGTCTGTCTGGATCATTACGGATAGAGTACGTAGTGCCAAGAGACTTGGTAGCTCGAGTTCACAAGGGTAAGGTCCATGCCGGTCTTTTGTGTTATTTCGGCTTGATCATACATTTTAGGCCACTACTTCGATGCATTTCAAAGTCGAATTGTAGACCAAATACGAGAGTTAAAAAATGCTAATAAATATTTATAGGACGGGCGGTTGGGATTTAGGGTTTCACGGCATTATGAAAATAATCTGTGTTTTGTTTCTAATTTATTATTGTGGGTATGATGCTCCCTGGAAGAAATATTGGAAGCAAATTCATGACCTCCAATGATTTTATCATCTAAGGTTTTGGGAATAGAAAAATCGCACGGGATGTTGAGAATCTACGGAGGAGGTCATACCTAGATTTGTAGTTGCGAAACGAGGAGATGTTGGTCCCATCTTAAAAATTAAATTCTTAATGGCAAAAAACGAGTTTCAAGCTTTGAAAAATGGATACAAATATACCTGCGACGCTTCGTGTGGTGCAGGCGTGACGAAATGGCGGTGCAGGTTCCCATGTGCAAGTTGTTATCCATGATAACAATGAGGATAACTCTCTCACTTTCTTTTGCATTTTGAATCGACCCTCCCGAGGTTTACCTCCACCCCAAACTCCCGCGTACGTGTGGGTGGTGCCGCGGTGTTGCGGTCGCTCGATGAAGCAAGCAATGTAAAACACTAAGAAAACAACTTTATTTTTATTTGAGAATTTCACCATGAAAAATGATATCACCAACCATTTGTACGATAATGATACGTGAAATTTTCACGATGAAAAATTACTCCCGCGCAATCTCATGTGATGGAGTATTCGAAGAAAAAGAAGTGGACAAAGAAATGAGTCCCGCCCAAATCGAGAAAGAACCCTTCAATTTTATTTTTTTAAATAGTATTTTATTGGTTTTATTTATGATTATATTTAAAAATTGTTGAATTTTTATTAATATATATATATTATTTATTTATTTTTAAATAATATTTTATTTATTTTATTTAGTGAATTATATTTAGAAATTGATTCATTTTCAATGTATATATATTGTTTATTTTATTTTTAAATAGTATTTTAGTTTTATTTAGTGAATTATATTTATAAATTTTTAATGTTTTAGTAATATATTATTTTTATTTTTTTAAATAACTTTATTGATTTTATTTAGTAAAATATATTTAAAAATTATTATTGAATCTCTTCTTTTTAATGTATGCCTGGTCATTTATAAGTATTAAAAAAAATCAACTTCGGTAGAATTGTGAAATTTCCACCTAGATTAGAGGTGCTCACTTTTCATGCATCTTATAAGTAAGCAATTTAATGTTGACATGACCACCATGAACCATGACGGCTATGCGACATGGCTCACCTCCTTGTCAACATGCATGAATACTTAAAATGTCCAAAAGAGAAATCGAGCCCTCTCATCTGCCCTCTTATTATTGTTGTATCAGGTCTCATGTAATGCTCGCCAACATGGCTCCTTTGCTCGACCAACATATCCTACATTCCACCTTCCCGACCTGGAAGCAGGGGTCGGCTTTACCTGCTTCCGTACGTGTTATCTAAGGCCACATCCCCAACATCTTTGTTCTCCGGCACAGTGCCTATCATGGTGAGAGACGAGGACATGTTCAACACGGTGGCAAGGGTAGAGGTCACCCTCTCACCTCGCAGTGCAATGACCACATGATTCTCTTTGACCACGGCATGCTTGACATATCAAAGGTAATGGTTATCCTAGAAGTAGTTAGGCAGAAGAGGTGACAGCGGGTTCCAGCTAAGAATTTGCTCGCTATGCATCTGAGACCTAGGTTGGCTCGCACTCATGTTGAACATCATGGATTGAATCTAACACCTATACCGATCACATTAAATGACACTTCATTGTCTCTTGAAAAAAATTATTATCCTCCCAAATAATCCTCACTTCCTCTCCGAACTTCGGACGAGTCTACGAGAGCGACAGCACGAACAATTTCTCTCACATCAATCATCTCACTATGATTTGAAATCGAATTAAGTCATTATTATAAAAAAAATATTGTTATCATTATTGAAAACGAGAAATCACGGACTATTCCATATGGAAATATCTCTCGCACGGTATAAAATTGTGTGTTGTGGATATTTGCATACTATTTCAGGGATCTTTGTTGGTCTTGCTTGCATAATCGACAATTTTGATCATCTAACAAGTTAGGTATTCTATTGCATTGTCAAAATTCTCAGAACTGATTTCAAATGTGGTGAGGTCGAGCAACCAGTAGGTGTCTCGCATAACTAAATATAAGTGGAGCGCGCGAGGGGGGAGGGACGATATACGGTCCGTTCACCCTTAACGCGTGCGGCAAGAGAGTTACTAGCTTCGGTAGGTCGTGTGAAAATAAATTGAAGTTTGGAGGTAGGCCAACGAAGGTAGGGGCGACGAGAGAGAGACGAGGGCACGACATTAGACTCCCTGCTACGGTTTGGTGTTGGTCCTAATGGTTTCATTTGGAGGAAGTGTAAATGTTCAAAAGTTTCGAGGTGTGTGTACTTGTTGGGCATTTGCTGGTGCGATGTGTTCCGTGGTCCTTGTTGTACTCGGTTCTTGGCCATTGTACTGGGTGAGGATAGGAAGTTGAAGGGAAGTGAGCCTCGTTCAATTTTTCTTGGCTTTTGGTGAGCTTGTTTTTCGTGCTAAGAGATGAAGCTATAATACGCGATGCAGAAACCTCTCCCGAGGGGGTGGTGGCGCCGGAAAACTAGTTCTTTCTTCATGCCCTTCGATGTGGGTCTCGGCGGTGTTTTGGTGGATTGGTGTGTGGTCACTGGTCAGGGTAGGGTGTCTCCAACGTCGACACTACCTTGTGTCATAATTTGTTTTTAATTTCCTCTGTTGTTGGTTTGGTGGGTGATGAGTGGTTTTCTTGGTGGTGGCGGTCTTTATGGTAAGTTTGTGCTTCCACGGCGGGTGACGACATTTGGCTCCTTTTCTTGTAGTGTTTACTTTCTATGGTAGAGTTCGGTATCATGGACTCTACACGGTGGTTCAGGCACCGCGCTGGCTCGGCCCCTGGTGTGGTGTGGGTGTTCTCCCACTGTCGTCCATGGCCTGTTGGGGTGTCGAGACTTAGAAATAATCATGGCAGCTCCACGTTGGGGTGGAAGAGCGCACGGGGGGGCATCGACTCACTAGTGTTGGTGTGCATGGGGGTCGTGGAGGAGTTAGAGGTAGGAGTTTGGGGTTTGAGGGTTCGACGGGCTCGTCGGGCGAGAGGTTGTGGTGGCAAGGGGAATCGTGGGTTTTGGTCTGAGATGTAAATGGCTGAAGACGGGTGCATCCTCTGACATTGTTGCCTAGAAAGGTACACTGCATGCACTTATCAACAACTTTGATGGAAAAAGTGGACACAATTGAGAGATTTGTCATGAGGAGCATGCAAAGATGGTATTGTATCAATGCAATATTTACGAGTTCCAAGTCTGGGGTAGTATGTGGAAATTGTTTCAGGAGGCCAAATCAAACACAGCAACGCGAGAAAGTAGAAAAGTTGGAGACTTGGTTGACTCACTTTGAAGGGCACGGTCGGTGTGACTTTATCCTCCACGACATCTAGGAACAGCCTTGAGACAACCATGCATCCATCACGTCGGACACCTAGTATTTTATTTGGTGTTCTTTATGTTTTATATCTTCCAAACATGGCCCCAACCGTGGACAATAATCTAGTCTCTCATTTTAGTACCAAGCATTTTTTTTGTCAACAAACCCGGATAGTTGTGAGAACACCTGTTTCTAAGTGGCTATATGTGTCCCTCTCTACATGAATCGTTGACACAAAAAACAAGGTTCTTGTCATTGGGGTAATTGATGTGACCTACAAAAAAAAACAAAGGTTCACTTATTATCTAGTCATATATTTTAATCCTAGACTAAATTAGTCATTTAAGTTAGTCGCGTTGGTTTAGTCACTTATTATCTAGTCATATGTTTTTATCCACTAGACTAAATTAGTCATTTATGATGATGACTTTTTTGGTTGCAATCCTTGATTATCTGGTTGTTTATTTTGTTGGAACTGATGGTAAATTTAAGTTAGTCATTTTTAGTTGATCTTAAAATTGTTCAACTTTAGTAGTAATTCGCTTGAAATAATTGTGGTAGTTGTGACATTTATCAAATTTTCACCACTGCCACATAACTCATGGTATCTAATTGATCCACTTGAGGTATTCCTAGCCATGCCTTGTCTCAGAGTGTGAACGAGATTGAGCCCTGCTTCAAAACCGTTTGTGGGTGTTTTTAGCTAGTCATTTGTTATAAGGGAGCTTTACCTCGAGGTTCAGAAGCTCGGCGAGATAACTATTCAATAAATGCAACCTCCTACACTTGATAATATCTTATCTTTGTCTCAATGGATACATTTGAGTTGATGGATTACTCAGTCTTGTTAGTGGTATGTATGCGTAAACATTCTGTTTAAGGACTTGGAATGTACTTCATAGTTGTACTCTCCCAACGTTGTAAGTATGTGTGTGGTTCATGACCTTGGATTATACATTCATTTATAAAGAAGGTTGTCGCTACTCTTCAAATTGGTTTCATCAACATCTAGTAGTCCAAAAATACCTTGCCATGTGTATCTCTATTAAAAGTAGGTGGCGAAAATACTGTCTATATTTTGAAGTGAAAAGTTTTGTTGCTTGATTTTTAGGTACAATCTGCGCAGTGTGTTATTTTGGTAAATATTATTATCAAATAAATATTATCTTGGTAAAATATAGTGGCAATTTTGGATTATGTACTCACTATAGATAGAGTTAGATTCTAGAGGTTGGAATTTTCGTATTGTGTTTACTGCCGTGAGAGGTAGTTGTAAGAGTCTTCATTGGATTAAAACTTACTTTGTCATCACTCATAGCACATAGTTGTTACCTCATACTGGATTTTACAACCTTATCTGAAGTCATGGAAATACTCTTTCTAGTGTGAATTGCTGAAAAGAAAGTCCTTTAATCCAACTTTTGATTTGTTGGTTTGCAAATGTTTCATTTTGAAAAATATGGAAAAATTTCTCCACATCGGCTCTCATCTCATATTTTTCTATTACTTGGTATTTTGACACAAGGTTCTTGCAATTCTAGAACTATGAACTTCCATCATAGACTCTCATCTCAACTTTGCTAATTACTTAGTGTATTGTATTGACTTAATGAAAAACCATATGAAAATTACAGTCTAAGCTATGGCGCAAGAGCGAAAGTGTTGAATGGTACTCGGCATGTGCTAAATAAACAGTACCATCAACCCCAATGAAAAATTCAGCAAGGGTTTTGGATGCTATAGGACAATGTATATATTTCACATCACCATCTTCTTAACATGCACGAATTTAAAAATTCGAGAATAATGTTACTACATCGCATTAGGAGATCCCGAGTGACCTCAGGCCCAAAAGTCCACAGAGCGTCTGTATTCAATGGGAACCAACTGGCTAAAGGGTAATAATGGTAGATGGTAAATTGGACTTGTGCATCAATTTTAACTGAGGTCACTGCTCGAAGACAATTTTGATAATTGCATTAATTAAAGATACTTTTGGAATATGCATGAATAATCTTTGTTGTGTGTATGCAACTCCTCCTACAGGCTCTGGTAGTTTTGTGTGGAAATATTTCCTTATTTTACCTACTTAAGACCCTTTCTTTGAAAAGTAACAGACTGCCACCATTTCAGTTCCTCAATTTTGACAAACTTTTTGTTGGCTTCATGTGTTTTATTTAGGTGGTGTTCTACTTAGGTCACTCACTCCTTATTCTCCCCTGTTAACACACTGCAGAAGGCTTGATCAGGGTGATAAACTGTAATAGATGCTCTCAATGTGATCAAATTGGCACTCTATAATATATTCATTTTAGTGCATTTGACAATCAAAAACTGTTTTGCTACTGGAAATTTCTTGATATTCCCGGATATTGCACCACTTTTGACAATGCTTTATCTTGCATCGGTTAGAAGGATCGAAAAGGTTGAATTCAAACTAAATAAATTTTGTGAAGTTTTATATCCTTTGTAAAATTCTTTGTTTTGCCCGTAAACAAAATTTTCATTATTTATAACAATATCATTTTAATGTTGCCTATCTTTAATATAAATGCCGATTATTTTTACCAACTTGTCTTTGGACCTTTCCATTTTAATATTCACTCTTATTGAATACAGAAAAAGGAGGAAATTAAGGGTTTCCGATACCTCTACTTGTATCATGGAAAGAGAGGTAGCAGATCTCCTTGCTAAGGAGGGTCCATGAGGTGTGGATTCCCTTACATGATAACATGGAAGGTGAGGAAAATAGTTCTCAGATGAGCAAATATAATAATATGTACTGAATGATACATTGATATTGTGAAAATTTGAAGTTCAAGGTACATGTGGGATGAAACCGCGGTAAAAAAACATGTGGAATGGATGGTTGAGGATGAAAAATGTTTCAATAAGGATAGAACATTATTTTTAGCGAATGTAGGGTAAACAAGAACATTTTTATAATATTCCTTGGATATTGTAGGTAGTTTGGTCAATAATAATAATGAAGTTATAAAGGCTTGTTGGTCATAGATAAGATAATGGCTCATGCATTTATGCAAGTCTTGATAGGAATTCAGCTGGGATGCCATTGTAACAATAAAGATGATACATTAGTCTCAACCCTGAGATAATCTTGTTGGAGTACAATATATGAGTGAGACAATGCCGGATACCCATTCAGGGAATTTCATGGCATCAACTTTTATTATATTAATTCCAAATTAGTTTACAATAATCATCATTTCAAGACAACATATGTCATGAAAAAATGATTAGCTTGAAATATGTGAAGAAAGACAGTTTTCAAGTATCATGATAAAGAGGATACCATCCTCAAATGAAGAATACATTGTTTATCAGACGTCGGTCAAAGTGAGACTTGATGAAGTAGTCATTTTTATTCAAATTTTGATTCTTCCTATGTTGGTCCATGCCTTTAAAAACGGTCAAAATGTGCATGATTTTTATCCTTTTGTTATAAAATCTATTGTTGAAAATATTCTTGATTCATATGAAGAGCTAAGCGTAGAATACAGAGAGACCTTAAGGACATATTTTTTATAGCTAGCAATGCTTTTGTTGAAGTATCTCCTTAATGATCTTGTGGAGCCATTATTAGATAAATAAATTTTACAAAAAATTCTCCTAAATATTTGTGGAAGCAATGCTACATAAACATGTCTAATTCAACCTTTGCTAGATATGGTGAAGCCAGAAACTGTGGTATTAATAGAATATATAGATAAGGCTACATCTCAGAGGCTTAATGGTTGTCAATGGAATGCAACTTATACTCAGTTACAATTATCAAATGGATTCCCACCTCTTGTTTCTCTTTGAGTAATGGATATTTTGACAGACTTAGCAAAAAATCGTTTATCTACTATAAATATTTTAGTTTATATGGAACCATGTTCAACACTGGAATCATCATGTAAGGTAGTTTGAACATCCACACTTGAATCTTTGAGACAATCAAGACCACCGATAGTGGTGTTATTGGAGTTGTTTTGAGGGACAATGGGAACCTTGCACTCAGTGATAGCAGTTATAGAAATATATGGGAAATATTTGAAACTCCTTCAGATACTCTGGTTCCAGGGCATAGGCTTCATGTGGGCCAGAATCTCTGGGTTGCCTCAAGGAAGTCGACTTCAAGTTATTACAATACACTTATGGAGAGGACATGTAAAGTTGTGCTGCAATGGGAGAGAAATGTTAGTTATTGGGATAGTGGGACTGAATCCCTGCCTTCGAATTCTATACCCATAGGGGAAATGTTTGTTGGGGATGGAGAATTTTTGTTTTTTGATAACAGAGGTAGAATGGCTTAGTATTGATACATTAATGACTATACAGATACTAAAGTGGTTTTGGAGTATTTGAGGCTAGATGTTGATGGAAATCTCAGAATGTATTCCTGGATTCAAAAGTCCCAGTCATGGAAATATGGATGAAAATATGTGGATAATCAGTGTGATTTCTTTGCAACCTATGGCGTTTATGGTTTTTGTAGTTTTAATTCTATGGGACCTATTTGTGAATGCCCCTTTGAATTAAGTTGTGATGCAATAATGGAGTCTAATGATCCCAACAACGGATGCAAAAAATTGGTGCCTCTTGGTGGTTGCAAGGAAGGAGGAGGGGTCACTATGCATGTAATAGATAGAACTGTTATATATGGCCTTTATCCTACTCATGATGTTCTTGTTAATATAAGCTCTGAGAAATGTAAAGAGTAATGCTTGAATGATGATTTATGTGTTGCTACAACGACCATGAATGATGGGTCTGGGCGATGTAAACTGAAGAGAATAGAGATCATTAGTGGGTATACTTATGGTTATGTTGCATCTATGTCATTCTTGAAGCAATTTCTTATGCCAAAGGCAGTTCAATTTCAGATTATTCCATGTGGAACTGGTCAATCCAGTTCATCACCTGCATCTTCAAGTGCTTCTAATGTTTCCCATGGCAGTGCCTCGGGAATATGCAGGGTTTGTCTTGTGGGTGAAAGCTTGGGAACTCTTAGGGAATTTATCATTATATAATTTAGGGTTGGTCTGTGTATTTTGAAGAAATGTAGAAGAGGCAAAGCGCTTCAGTCTAGGAAACTTGCATTGTTGAACACCACCAATACAGGGACTCTCATCAGGCTGTATTTTTCAGAAGTACAATATCTAACTAGAAATTGCAAGGAGAAGTTGGGCTCTTCAGTTTACAAGGGGGTTCTTTCCAATAAAAAAGTTGTGGCAATCAAGAAATTCAATATGGAGGTTGGAGAGAATCGTCTTAGGATGACATTGTCAACTCTAGGAAGCATCCACCATAGGAATTTGGTTTAATTGCAAGGTTTCTGTTGTGAGTCTAAGAATAGCTGGAAGGATACTGAAAATAGAGTATGGAAGTTGACTAGAATACCCTTGGAACTGTCTGGATGAGCCCGTTGATCCTGACAAATAAGCTCAGAGGAATAGTCAGAGCTTACAATTAATGGGAACAACTTTAACTATACATTCTAATCGTCGCCATATAGTTATCTGTCTACTACGCTCTTATCGGTCCAATGCGCTATGATTTTCCTTCCTTCCACATAATATGTTGCTTCTATTGGTTATGTTGGTTATGTTGGTTACGTCCCATTAGGTGGTGTCAATTTTTTTATTCTCCCTTTCCATGGCATCTCTCTGAGTGAAGATGAGGAGTTAAGATGAGTGGATGAGTTCTCAATCTGTCAAACCTGGTTTGGTAAGGGAAACGGGTATTGTAAGAAGGGTAAATTTAGGTCAAGTATGGTTAGGCCACATAAAATAAGGTATGGAGCTTATAGATTCCTAATTTACAGAATTTAAGCATTTTTTTTGGTCTACAGAACAGAAGCGTCAGAATGGCGATGACTCTTTACAAACGTCGGAACAACATCGAAATAGTGACAAATCTTTACAAACATCAGAACAACATTGAAATAAAGACGAAGCTTTAAAAACATCGGAATAAATTTTAAAGAGCGATGGAAGCAACGTCAACTTGAAAATTTTGGAAGAGTGACAAAAAATTGGAAACGTCGGAAGAGCAATGAAAACTTGGAAACATTGGAAGGGCAATGGAAACTTGGAAACGTTAGAAGAGCGACGAAAATTTGGAGGCGTCGAAAGAGTGACGAAGATTTGGAAACGTCGGAAGAGCGTTGACAACTTGGAAACATCAGAAGAGTGATGAAAACTTGGAAATGTCAGAATTGTGACACTATAAAAAAAACGTCGGAATTACTGTCGCTCTACTAACAGTTATTAAAAGTGTCGGAATTGCGACGAGACAAGAAATGACATTTTTCCCCACCTCAAAGTGTCTCTCTTGGCACTCCTATGTGTCGCAATAGTGACATTTTGGCCATCGGAAATTGGGCCAAATATGCTAGTGTACATGAATGGATTGTCTAATTTATTATTTTTCTCCGATATGAAAATTGATTTTTTATCTAAGAAGTTTGGTTTCTTTATCCTTTTCTTAAGCGGAGATAGAAAATTATAGTTTTATCCTTTGAATCTTGAGACGTTGAACAATTAATTGATACTTTAAATCACTAATTAATATTTTATGAGTACTATATGTATTTCTTTCATTTTTCAATTGATTTTCTAGTTTGTTAAATTGTATATTCAATTTATTTAGACTTATTGTTTCTTGCACCAAGTCTCTAGATACTATATTTCTAGAATCTTTGAGAAATTATCTTTTGTCTTCTAGTGGAATTTGATTTTGTTAGACCAGAATGAATAACTCCATTATATATTCTTTCTATTAATGGTCAATCATATTTATACAATCAAGTGACTCTTCATTTCATTATCGAAGAGACATTTCATCTTTGTATTCTCCTAATTATTTACAATTTTATTTATAGGGACAAAAATTTTAAAGTATTATGTCCAACATTAGCCCAATTAATCCAAAGGGGTGTTTGTGAGCCCAAGCATCATTCTGAATTTTTCAAATAAAATCTAGAAATGGCTAGTATAATACCAAGAACATTTGAAGTTTGGTATCCTACTGAGAACATTTGAAGTTTGGTATAGGATGACATTGCATTGTATCAACCATTAGATCATTCATGAGAATATATTGTTGCTTTCTCTCTCAATATTCAATATCCAACTTGTCCCAATTATAGTAACTGGATGTCTATATATATATATATATATATATTAATTATTTGAAGCTTTGGGCATTTCCTCAAATTAGGCTTTCGGCCTTTCCTCAAATTAAACCTAGAGGCTACTAGTATAAAACCAACAACACTAGAAGCCTGGTAAAAAATAATATCCCATTGTATGCACTACTACTCCATTCCAGAAGAGAATATTGCTTCTTTCTTCCTTAATATCAACATTCTAGAATTTGTTTTCTGAATTATAGTAACTCTATGCCGGTATATTAATTTGTTAGAGTATGACAAAAAAATTATTAAAGGAGAATGTGAAAAAAAAAATTATCTGTAAGTAAACTTTATTTAATATCAAAATTCTAACATTTGTTTTCTAAATTATAGTAACTTTATGCTAGTATATTAATTTTTTAGAGTATGAAAAAAATTTGATTAAAGGAGAATGTGAAAACCGAATTTATCTAAGTAAATTGTATTTAATATCAACATTCTAGCATCTATTTTTTGAATTATAGTAACTCTATGTTGATATGTTAATTTTTTAGAGTATGACAAAAAATTGATTAAAGGAGAATCTGAAAACCAAATTTATCTAAGTAAACTTTATTTCATATCAACATCCTAGCATATGTTTTCTAACCTATAGTAACTCTATGTTGGTATATTAATTTTTTAGAGAATGAAAAATTTTGATTAAAGGAGAATGTGAAAACTGGATTTATCTAAGTAAACTTTATTTAATATCAACATTCTAGCATCTATTTTCTAATTTATGGTAACTCTATGATGGTATATTAATTTGTTAGAGTATGATAAAAATTTGATTAAAGGAGAATGTGAAAACCGAATTTATCTAAGTAAAATTTATCATGTGTATTCTAATAGTATTGGTTTATGAAACCAAATTATAGTTAGTGTAGTGAAGTCTATTTCATTTTTATGAAGCCCCTTAGATTGAAGAGGTAGTAAGCTTGATTGTAAAAAATTTCTGATAATAAAATCTTTTGTTTGTTGTAAATGTTTCTCTTTGTTAGGGTTTTTTTTTTATACAGGTGGTTATAAATTTACAAATTTCGTAAAATATAAAGATACAACTACAAGTGGGGAAATGTATGAATGGACAAAAGAGTAAACTTCTCAGACTTAGTAAATCAATTAGAAAATATGCGAAGAAACCCATAATTCTAATGTGGACAACAATTACATGAATATTTTGGAAGTTCTTCTAATCATGATCTATATGAAAAAACAAATGAAGTTGAAAGTGAAAATTAAAAAACAAAATTTAGCTTTATAAAATTTTAAAAGTATGGTCGTATGCTATCCTAACACATAGGCTAATTTAGAAAAAAAGCAAGCCACTCTCACATGGATATTAATGAAAATTGAGATGCAAGAGTAGTTGAAAGAGAGTTTTCTAAAGAAGAGGTCAAGCACTCACAAATTTAGGTAAAATTTTAAATGAAAGGCATGAAAAATGCAAAAACATCATTAACTTTTCATTTGACAGGCATAAAGGATTTGAAATTCTAGGCCTGTTGTTCACCCAAACTCTATGCGTCCATCCTCCTTGACAAACTTCAAATTCACTCAACTCTTCAACACATCTGGACACCTTCTTCTTCAATCACCACACAGGAGGAATTTACCCTCCCTTCACTGCTCAACAATCCCTAAAGATCCCTTCCTTTCACTACTAAACAGTCCCTCAGGAAACTCTTCCTTCTCTTACCCAACTCAACATGACATATTCTCATATGAATGCATTAAAAATATTTTTTCACAATTTTTAAATGTCTTAGGCTTCCTTCCTTTACCATACCCCTAACTGGGTATCAATTCACACACATGTATTCATATGTCATCGCATAGATATCAGTTGAGATATTGAAGCATAACTCAAGGAATTCTTACCAAATTCCTTTCAGGTCACATGCTATACTGGCATGAACAATTCATATCTGTACAATTTCCATCAATATAAATAATGTTACCTGATCAGAGAAATTAGTGTAGCAGTAACATTATTATCATGATTTGGGACATCATCTTCCATGTTGCCTCTATCTGGTGAGCTCCAATGTTTTAAAGTAGGTTGACTGGATTTTCGTTAAGGATTTCCAATAGCCCCTGTCATTTTTAACAGCAAGGATGCTTTCAAAATCACATGTGTCATGCTAGTCTCATTTTCCTTGCTCTGAGGCAACAAGCTCTTCATCACACTTAGGAGACTTAGCTGGAAAATATTTGTGGTCCCCCACTTCTTGTGTTCCACTATTTATGACTACTTGAGTAATTTCAAAAAATGCTAGCAGGTTATAATCAATAAAATAGCAAGCTTGTGTCCATCACTTCATAGGGGTCCACTATCACCTAACCAACCATAATGGCTGGGATGTGTTGTTACTCATTTTCATTGGCAGTAAACTATTATAAAACTTTTAGCTAAATTTAGGGATGGCCCTAGTGTTTTTGGAAACCATGTACATGTCATTTCTCCCATAAACTTTAAGTCATTTTCTAGTGTTTTGGAAACCATGTACATGCCATTTCTCCCATAAAATTTAAGGCATTTTCAATAAATGTTCATTTAATATTTTATTGCAGTCTTAGTATTTTTGGAAACCATGTACATGTCATTTCTCCCATAAACTTTAAGGCATTTTCAAAAAATGTTCATTTAATATTTTATTGATTTTTTTTTCAAGGATCAAATATCCCACAAAACATAGTTGAAAAATGGACATTATGAATAGGTTTTTCTTGTTATCCCAATCCATGGAAAGCAGTGATTACATATGTGCTATACAATATTGTGACTAACAAATTTCTTCAATGGAAAATGAATATACCTAGAAGAATCACAAACAATGAAGCATATTATATTGCATTGATAGAAGGCTTGGGAACAGCTAGGGAGTATGGATCCAATGGAATTGTAGTTTTCACCAATTCTAAACTTTTGTGCAACCAAATGAAATGTTTGTACCAAGTTAAGAAGGAGAGGCTAAAACAACTGCATGGAAAAGAAAACAATATTGTTACATAATTTCAATCATTTAATTTAAGAAATTATGCAGACGTTAATAATATGCCTCGTGATCTATTGTATGAAGAAATTTTAATTCAAGATTCATCTGTCAAAGATGAATTAGTGTTGAGATGCTCTCCAACAAAATTTATTGATGGACATTGTAAGATATCTTTTATATGTGTGTGTCTTTTAGTTATAAATGTGTCATTTTTAATGACCATGTGTTTTTTTCAATTATATACCAAGTACGCTCCCACCATGTAAGCACAACTTCGTGAACTTCATGTTTTAGAAAATTTTGTATTTAATTTTCAAAATGTGCACCCACTATGTAAACACAACTTAGTGAACTTCATGTTTTAGAAAATTTTGTATTTAATTTTCAAAATGTGCAGGACTTCAACAATTTTTTGTTTAAATAGTCAAGTTAGTTTTACAGATCAATTTTTTCTTTGAAAATTTTGTGTTTTACATAATCAGTGTTCAATTTGTGCTCCAAAATTTGTGTAAATTACATCAATTTTTTGAATTCTTTTGAAAAAAATTAAATAGTGATTTTAAACATATTTGTAAATGCACGAGGTGATTTTTAAACATCATGTATTTATGTATTTGTAGTTTTCCATATATATCATAGATGATCATTTTCCACATGATTCTTTGGGGCTTTAAACATCATGTGTGTCTATTTATCTATAGATATCCATATATATCATGGAGGATGATCATTTTCCACGTGATTCTTCGATGCGAACATCAATAGAGTCCCATGCCTCTACGAGAGAGGGGGGTCATGGATCAGGGGATTTCCATTGAGTTCATAGTATTTATATTAAATGTGCAAGTTTTTAAATGACTTTTGAATATATAATATTATCCCCATACATATATTTATAGATATGGAATTGATTTTTTTATCAATTTTGTGAGTTAAATTAATTTTTAATAAATTTCACTTTTTAGGAGTTCAGAGGAAAATAGTATATACTCAATCAATGGAGCATGTGCATGGTTCACACAATCATGGTATGGTTCACGCAATCTAATCAATCATATGTATGTATATACATGTATCGATATTTGAATTTATTAGGAATTCATATTTTTTTACGAAGCTTTGCTCTCGTCGTGTGAGGGTGGTGGTGGTGGAACAAATTCCCCTGGTGGAAAATCAATAGGTGGTGGCCAATTGGGTGAGGGTGGTGGTACACATTCCCCTAGTGGTCAATCAATGGGTGGCCATGTTGGTTCTCAACCAATGGGTGGCGACCAATCAATGGGTGGTCATGCTGGTTCTCAACCATCTCCACGTGAGAATCATGTTGCTCAGCCATCTCGAAGTGACTATCAATATGAATATTATTATCATTCAATTATTAATTTGTAAAATTATTTATATAATTTTTTTATGGTTAAAAATAAAATTTTTACAGATTTGTTCACATGTTTTTTTATTTATACATAATTTTATATATTGATGCAGAGGGTGAAAATGTTGCTCGAAAAATACGTAGGCTAGATTGCGTAATTAAAAAAGAAGGTTGTACACCAACCACAACTTATCCTTCTAAAATTCCTGATTATTTACCTTGGGAATCAAACATCCAACAATGCACATTACAAAAGTGTGAACATCTTTATTCAAAATTGAGGAAAGATATTGTATTTTTGAAACTTCCTGTAGAGAGTCGATAAAGCTTACAAATAGTTATGCACTCTCTAAGCACACGTGCAGATGTTTACAAAAATCTTGGGCCAACCACTGATACTTATCTAAAAGTGACGAGGAAAAGAAAGGAAACAGTAATGAGTCCTAATACATGGGACGATGTTAAAAATAGAGTTATAAAATAAATGGAAAAATCTATGTTTTATTTCAAAGAAAGGTCGAAAAGAAATATGCTAAATGGCAATATTTCAAGCACCCTAATATAGTCTCTCATTTGTATGAAAGGCACCTTGCAGTATATGGAAGACTACCATGGAATGACAAGGTTCTTGTTTATTTTTCAAATTATTTTATGCATAATTTTTTTTGGGAATGAAACCTAATTATAATGACCTTCCTTGTAAATTTTCTGGTCCTAGAAAAGGTCAATTATGTGACCGTAGGGGCGCTAAACGTGATGTTGAGTTGCCTCGCCTTGAGCCACCATTGGTAAGCCAACCTCCTCGTGTGGAAAATTTGCAGTTAGAGGGGATGTCACTTCTCAAATTAGTCGAAAAACAAGGGATACCATCATAGACAATGTTCAGACTGGACTTTGTGGAATTGATATTGGTCTGAATCGACAAAGAGCATGAGATAATTCACATGATAATTTTGTGTATAGTACAGATGATGAGATAGGCAACATGAGTATTGAAAATCTTAGAACATATGCAAAGCATTGTCCAATGGTCGATAGGACTTAATTCTTCATGAAGAAGAAGGTGTGGGATTGATATGTGTTAATGGTTAGGGTGAATATTTTAATGTATTTTGTAATTTACATATACATATTTATTTGTTTGTGTTAATATAACAAAAATGTATCATATTTTCACCATTTTCTGTTAACATACTTGTTGAACGAAATTTTTGATAATATCATGGTCCAAGATTCAGATTCCAGCAATCAAGTTGATATTTTAGGAAATGTTAGTTTTTTTAAGAGTTCATGATGTTGATGTACAATTATTATTCTATTATTATATCGGTATCATGAGACATATTTTTAAAATAAATAATTATGTGTACACATGTATATAATTAAATTTTAACATATTCCGATTTCGTTCAATGTTTTCGCAATGGAGCCACCATCTTCTTCCCTGTTAGGAGATGTGCCAAATAATCAATCGTCACAAGTATTCAATTTTTCACTTATGTTTCAAGTTATAAATTGAAGTGAAAGTTTCATTAAAAATGAGATCTATATCTTGAGTTATTTTATAGTTTTAAATGGAGATGATTTTCGTTCTCCAAGGACTTTAGCGATTGAGTGTATGATGGAAATAAGAACATCCAAACAATTTGAAGAAGAAGTTGTCTAACATTTTTTTTAATATTATTGCATTAGTGTATGCATTTTCATTTGAAAAATTTTAATATATATATACTTGTACGTGTATATTGTACAATTTATCCTGGAGGAGGCATTGATGCAGGGCCAACACGGGGCAATGGAGGGGGAACTACATAAGGTATTGCATGAAATTTTTTTTTTTTTGGTTTTCATTTAGTTTGTTTTATTAAAGTTCTACATTATCATTCAATTTTAAAACATTAAATTTTAATTTTAATACAAACATATAAATTTCTTATACATGTGTATAAATATGTACATGCAATTATGGCCAACACAGGAGGGAGAACTACATGAGATATTGTATGAAAAAAAAATCATTTTTTATTTTATTTTATGAAGTTCTACATTCTCATTTAATTTTAAAATATTAAATTTTAATTTTAATACATGTACATAAATTTCTTATACATGTTTATCTATATGCAATTACACGTTGTGTAGGTTCCTCATTCTTCAAATGATAGCACAAGGAGGCTGCTGGAAAATATATTGCAGCCAAATTCTCTATTTGATTGATGCACGCAACATTTTATTTGATCTAGTCTCTTTATAACTTAAACATGTTATATTTATTTTTATATATAACTTAAACATGTTATATTTATTTTTCTATATAACTTGATACTTGTAACACTTGATACATTGTTATATTTACTTTTATTGAATGATATAAATTTTGGACATATTTTACATTTTGGATTGTTGAACTACATTTACTTTTATTGAATGATTTTAAATTTTTGATAGTTGTTACATCTGGCATGTGATCACATGTTGTTATATAATGTTAACTTAGATGATCTTAGATTATGTTTTGTTTTTAAAATTTGTTATTTTGTCACTTGTTATTTAAAATGAATCTATATTGAAATTGAAAATTACAAAACACATGTAGTACATGTTATGCATTTGAACATGTGAATATCATATAATTAGGTGTAAATGTCTATTAAAGGTGATATTTAGGTACATTTTGCATGATCATATGTCATTTAAAACAATCATAGATGGTTTTACATATTTTAAGTTAATGAATATATGTACCAATGATTGAAGCACATTTGCATTTAGTTGTTACATTTTGCATACATGATGACATGTTGTTATAATTTTAACTTAGATTCAATCTTAGATTAAATGTTTTGTTTTAAAAGCTCAAATTGTTTTGTCATTTGTTATTTAAAATGAATCTAGATTGAAATTAAAAATTACAAAACACGTGATACATGTTAAATGCATTTGAACATATATGAATGTTATATAATTAGGACATGTCTATTAAAAGTGATATTTAAGTACATTTTGCATGATCATGTGTCATTTAAAACAATCATAGATGGTTTTACATATTTAAGTTCATGAATATGTAACAATGATTGATGTACATTTGCATTTAGTTGTTGAATTTTGCATATGATCACACATATTGCTATAATGTTAACTTAGATTCAATCTTAGATTAAATGTTTTGTTTTTAAAGCTCAAGTTGTTTTGTCATTTGTTATTTAAAATGAATCTAGATTGAAATTTCAAATTACAAAACACATGTGGTACATGTTAAAATTTTCATTTGAACATGTATGAATGTTATATAATTAAGACATACATTCTATTAAGAGTGATATTTAGGCACATTTTACACATGATCATGTGTCATTTAAAACAATCATAGATGGTTTTACATATTTAAGTTCATAAATATATATAACAAAGATTTAAGTACATTTGCATTTAGTTGTTACATTTTGCATACATGATCACATGTTGTTATGATGTTAACTTAGATTTAATATTAGATTAAATGTTTTTTTTTTAAAGCTCAAGTTGTTTTGTCATTTGTTATTTAAAATGAATCTAGATAGAAATTTCAAATTACAAAACACGTGGTACATGTTAAATTCATTTGAACATGTATGAATGTTATATAATTAGGACATGTCTATTAAAAGTGATATTTAGGTACATTTTGCACATGATCATGTGTCATTTAAAACAATCATAGATGGTTTTACATATTTAAGTTCATGAATATGTACAACAATGATTGAAGTACATTTGCATTTAGTTTACATTTTGCATACATGATCACATGTTGTTATAATGTTAACTTAGATTCAATTTTAGGTTAAATGTTTTATTTTTAAAGCTCAAGTTGTTTTGTCATTTGTTATTTAAAATGAATCTAGATTGAAATTCCAAATTACAAAACACATGTGGTACATGTTAAATGCATTTGAACATGTATGAATGTTATATAATTAGGAAATGACTATTAAAAGTGATATTTAGGTACATTTTGCACATGATCATGTGTCATTTAAAAAAATCATATATGGTTTTACATATTTAAGTTCATGAATATGTAACAATGATTGAAGTACATTTGCATTTAGTTGTTACATTTTGCATACATGATCACATGTTGTTATAATTTTAACTTAGATTCAATCTCATATTAAATGTTTTGTTTTTAAAGATCAAGTTGTTTTGTCATTTGTTATTTAAAATGAATCTAGATTGAACTTGAAAATTACAAAACACATGTGGTACATGTTATGCATTTGAACATGTGAATGTTATATAATTAGGATGCCTATTAAAGGTGATATGTGAATGTGTACAGATGTTTATTAAAGGTGATAGTTAACTTTTAATATAAAGTTGTAAATGAACATGTTGTGCATAAACATATAAGTTATAAAACATGACCATGTACAATTTGCATGGTGTGAATGTGACTTGATGTTTTTAAAGATTAAATACATATATATTTAAGTTTATGAATATGTAGCAATGAAAGAAAATTTGCATTCAATTCATAAATTTTGTATCTAAAACCATTCTTATAATGTTAATAAACAATACATATAGCTACATCTAAAAACAATCATAAAATTCTAGGTGTACATAGATGTGTCAAAAAATCATAAAATTTTAATATTGCATTAAAAAATATTATATACAACATTTTGCATTAATGTACATATAAAGGCTAAAATGGATGTCAGTTGATAGTAAATTTTAATATAATAAAACTAGAATTTACAAAAAACGGTACACATTTTTCATTTGAATGAATATTATAATTTGTTTTAGATTTCTAAAACAAGATCATAACTTAAAATTTTCATGATATCAAATATGCTAGATACATACATTTTGCAATAATGATATAAAATTAACTAGCTCATACCAGAGAAAGTTTGAAATTGCTTAAGACCAGAGAATGTACATGTATAAATTACTTGTTGTGTGCATGTGCAAACACAATTTATCAATATAATAAAATCATAAATACACTTGTACATAATAGAAAATATACATATCACTTCAAGTATCTTAATACATTATTAAGAATGTACAAACTAAGAATGCACAAAAAAAGGCTAATAATTTGTACTTGTATTCTGTAAGTTCTCAAAAATGAATCCAAGGAGAAGAAATTGTTTGGAAGTTCAATCAAAAAAATTCTAATGGAATGTCATCCTCAATAATCTATTCATGGTCAGATTTTGACATTTTTCATTTCTTAACTTTCAATTTTTTCTTTGATTGAACTTCTATCAACTTTATGCACGTTGCACACATAATTTTTTTTGTAGATGTTCTATGCTTGATGAAACTTTACTTTTTAACCCAAATATCAGTCAGCAATCACATAAACAAGTAAGAAAAATGTTGATTAAACATGCCAGTAGATCGACAAAAGACAAGACAGAAATATATATGTATGTTGTTGCGTTACAACGGTCAACAAGATGCTTAAACCAGCAAAGTCTCAATACGGTCAACCAACCAGAAGTGTCACACAACCCTTTAGGATGGCAACATCAGTCAACCCAAAATTCAACGAAATTCAACGCTGTCACAGTCAACGGTCAATGCAAACAGCAATAGCAAAATGTCAATGCAACCCAGTCAAAAATCAATCGTCAACCTCGATTTCTATGCCAGAAAATGCGGACTGCAGAAATCGTAATTTTGACCAAATTTGGGGTCATTTTGACCATGCATTGACCAAAGTCAACGCTGTTCAACTCTATGTTAAAACCCTAGGTCGAAAACAAAAATTTCTCCTTGTTGCGTTTTCCCACGTGTGGATGAAGAAGAGCCTCCAAGTGATCGAACCAATCAGATAATGAGAGGTAATGTGTGAGGATGGATGATTGAAAACAACCTCCAATGTTGACCTATTTATATCCATCAATAAGGATGTGTGACACAACTACTGGGGCTTCAAGCCTACATTTCATTTCAGGCCAACTTGCACATATTTTGAATAAATTCAAAATAAATGTTTTGCTCATCGGATCAAGATGATATTTAGATCAATATTGAACCTCTCCTAAAGAGGAATCCAATAAAAATATTGGCATCTTCATCTGAGCATCACAACATGGATTTTGGACCTAGTTGTCCAAAATTAACACTCCCTCTCAACTAGGGAGAACTCCATCCACCTGTGAAATCCAAACATTGTGCGTCATCCCGCCGTAACTTGCTTTGCTGGCTTCTTTATTTCAAAACAAGAGTGGGTTAGTCACAAAGACATCATTCTGGGCTGACAAATTCAACCCAGAGGTCTGAAATCTCTATAGGACTCAAAAAGTCACATACCAGTTACCCGAAGTTGGTTTAGCTCACCCAAAGTCAGTAGGAGGTCTGAAACCTCACTAGACTTGATCCCAGATCAAGTTTTTGGACGCATGCCATCCCATACATAGAGATTACAACAATCTCTAATGCATCCATCAATCTTTGCTACTAGTCTCTAGCTTTTTCCACCTCATTGGCCAAATGAGAGATACTTCGCATGAGTCTAGGACTCAATGGGTAGGATGCATACAGGGCACAGATCATGAGAGGTGAACCAACTCAACATCATAACGGTGGGGCAGAATCACCACAAGGTTCCGCAAGCCTAGCCCTGTGTGTGCTTATAGCTCCGAGAAGCTATCCCCAAAGCCCCCCAGAGCTCCCAAAGCTCATTGTCCAACAGGACCCTCAGAATAGGGTCATTCCACGATTCCAATATTCTCATGGAAGGTTATGAACTTGACCTTCCCTAAGGGCTTTGTGAGAATATCCACGACCTACTCATCAATTCCTATATAATCGAGCCTTACGGTGCCTCGCTGTACCATATCCCGGATAAAGTGGTACCTAATATCAATATGCTTGGATCGATCGTGGAACACGGGATTCTTGGGCAACCGAATCCCACTATGGTTATCACAAAGTATCATGGCGGTATCTAGCACATGCCCGAACAGCTCACTAGAGATCTTTCGCAACCAAATTTATTCACAACAGGACATACTCGTTGTAATGTATTCAGCCTCAGCCGTGCTCAAAGCCACCAACTTTTGTGTCCTGCTCTTCCTGAGGGAAGTAGCATCCCGATGTGCTCTGATGATCCACCACACTGCCAAACCAATCGGCATTAGTATATCCATGGAGTGTCATGCTCCCAACAGTGTATCTCAGCCCATGGTTTATCATGCCCCGAAGATATCTCAACAGATTCTTAGCACCAACCCAATGAAATTGATGAGGCTCAACCATATGTTGACTCAAAGTGTTCACTGCAAAACATACGTCTGGATGGGTGTTCACTAAGAACATCAGGGCCCCTACGAGTTGACAATACTCAGTAATATTTTCTAGCATGGGCCCAGTAGCACTGCCACTCAACTTCTTAAAGTTGAGCTCCATCAGTGTCAACACAGACTTACAGTCCACCATTCCAAATCTTTCCAGAAGCTTCACAATATATTTTCCTTAAGAAATAAAAATCTTGCCAGGTCTCTGCTAGACCTCCAGGCCTAGGAAGTAATGCATCATTCCTAGGTCCTTCATCTCGAACTCAGCAACAAGCTCCCTCTTACACTGATGAATGAGAGGTTCAGCACCTGTCAAGAAGAGGTCGTCCATATACAACACCAGAATGAGAGGATTTTCTCTATCAACCTTGAAGTAAAGGTTCAGATCAAAATTACTACGAGTGAAGCCTAGCTTCATCAGGTAGCTATCTATCCTATCGTACCAAGCTCTGGGCACTTGCTTCATCCCATAGAGGGTTTTATTCAACCTGCAAAAATGGGTGTCCCGATCCTAGACTTTGAACCCTAGAGGTTGCTCCACGTACACCTCTTCCTTTATCGCACCATGTAGAAATGTTGTCTTCACATCCATCTAATGAAGATTCCATCCTTGCGTAGTAGCAAGGGCTATGATAGATCAGATGGTGGTATATCGGGCCACAGGTGAAAATATGTCATCATAGTCTACGCCTTCATTTTGAGAGAAGCCACTAGAAACAAATCTTGCCTTGAACTTTTCAGCACTACCATCAGATCCATGCTTGATCTTATAGAGCCATTTTGTGGTGACAAATACTTTGTCCTCCAGTCTTGGAACCACATCCCAGATATCATTCTTCATAATGGACTCATATTATTCGTGCATAGCATCCTTTCAGACTTGATGCTTTATGGCTTCCTCAAAAGATCCATGCTCAGATTATACGATTGTACTCATGGCTTCTAGATACCCTTGGTATCTATTCGGCTTCTTCCTTTCACAGAATTTCCCCCTTGGGGCAATATGATTCTCGACATCCTCGAGAGTGTCCCTGATCCATGATGGTATTTTCCTCATTGAAGGAGGTGGATCAATAGGGTCCATTGGTCCTTCAACATCAAGCATCGTCTCATCCTTTGGTTCTTCTTGATTACCAGGCCTTGCTTCATGATATTCCTCAGATCTCAGAAGATGATTAATTTCCTCAAGGAATCATCTTCATCAAAGGTAACATCGTGGTATATCTCCACTTCCCTTTGACTAGGCACATAGAATCTATAAGCCTTCGAATTTTTGTTATAGCCCACAAACATTCCCTTCTTTCTAGAAGCATCCAGCTTGCTCCTCTTCTCCTTCGATACATGAAAATAAACAGGACATCCAAAAACTCTAAAATGTGGGACATCAGGTTTCTTACCAGAGAAAACATCTTCGGGAGTTTTGGAGTCTATAGCGGAATGTGGGCATTGGTTTTGTATGTACATAGTAGTGTTCGCAGCTTCTCCCCACAGAAACTTTAGAAGACCTTGGTCACATAGCATGGCATAGGAAGCTTCCACAATGGTACTATTATTTCTTTTAGCAACACCATTCTTCTTAGGAGTATAGATAATTGTGGTATCCCTCTTGATTCCAGCTTCTCTACAAAATTTCTTGAACTCATTCGTCTCATATTTAGTGCCATTATCGGTCCTCAATATCTTAATCTTCTTCCCTGTTAGATTTTCCACCAAGGCTTTGAAAGTTACGGAACCACATGAAATACTCATCCTTCGTGTTCAAGAAGTATAACCAAGTTTTGCGAGAGAAGTCATATATAAACATTATATAATAAGAACATCCTCCCAAGGATGTCACGAGCAACATACCAGATAGGTCAGAATGAATTAGTTGCAAGACATCAGATGTCTTTGTGACACTTGAGGGGAAAGGTCCCCATGTATGCTTTCCTTCAGCACAGCCCTAACATACACCTTCATGTTCATTTTTGAACTCGAGCATCCTTGTCACAACCTTCCTTTCTTCGAGAAGGCCTTTGTAGTGAAGGTGTCCAAACCTTTGGTGCCATAGTTCAATCTGTCGGATAGTATCACATGTCATCACTCCGAGTGGAATTCCTCGAACCTAGTAGAGTGTATCAAATCTAAACCCAATCGTGATAGCTTCCTTGAAACTCTTCTTCTAGATACACACCTTCCCGTAAATGAATGCCACATTGAAACCTTTGTCTTCAATGGCTAAAATAGACACAAGTTTCTTCTTCAAATCAAGTACATATAGTACATCTTGCAAGCGAGGACTTGACCTTGAGACAAGTGGAGGGCCATAGTCCTTGTCCCTTTCATGGGATATGTGGCATTATCTCCAAGGATAATTTTTAGATTAACATCTATCTCAACCATGTCTGAAAGTGCTTCCTTGAACCTAGTGATGTGCCTTGAGGCACCACTATCTATTAACCAGACATCCATAGTGTCAGCTGGAGATGCAGTAGAGAGGGAAAATCCAAGAATGAATTCATTTATTTTATCAACAACATTTGATTCCTCATACCTGGAATTTCTTGACCTTTTGAAAGGTTGCCCATTTTCACCAGAGGAATCCTTCCTCTTCCCTTTGAACCTGTTTTTCCTTTGATTTCCATTCCTCTGGTTGTTTTTGTTGTCATCATCATCAGGAGAATCCTTCTTGAAAGGGCATTCTCTAGCATAGTGTCCAGGCTTGTGACAAGTGTAACATTTACCTTTCTTCCCTTGGGCCCTTGTTCTTCCTTTGTTCCTTAGACCACCAAAGTTATTCTTCTTAGCACAAGTAGTGAAGGCAACATTTCCTTCATTTTCATATTCCTTCATCCTTGTCTCTTCTTTTATGCATCTCGATAGTACTTCGTCAAAATTAGGTATCACACTATTATTGAGAATGGTAGTATTGAATGCATGCCATTCGGATGAGAGACCTCCAATTACGGTCTGAACCAACTCTTGATCAGCTATTGTCTCCACAATAGCCAGAATATTATTCCTGGTTTCGGTCAGCTTCAGAAAATATGATTAGACAGATTCATCCCGACCTTTCTTCATATTCTTTAGTTGGTTCTTAAATAATAGGACTTGATTCACATTGTTTTCCTTGAACATGTTTACCAACTTATCATACATCTCCTTCGATGTGTGTAGCTCAGACATGTAGGCTACCAGACTCTTGTGAATTGAATATCGGATCATCAGCTCTGCTTTGATTTCCCCCCTCTTATATTTTGATTTGGTGGCAGCAGGTGCAGTGGATGGAGGCTCTTGGATTTTACCCTTCACATAGTCCATGAAATCATGGTCTTCTAACATAATATCCAATTTCATCTTCCAGGCATGGAATTCTTCCTTCCCAGTCAATTTTTCATCAACTTTAAAGCCATTGTAGTTTGAGGTACCCATGCTCTTCTTTGGTGATTGCTACAGACTTGGGCTTTGTCTCCACCTCAGCTCTTATACCATGTGAATTTTTGTAGTTGTTATATGATTGATGCAACTTTAATTTTTATCCCTAATATCAGTCATCAATCACAAAAACAAGAAAGTAAAATTTTGATAAAACATACCAGTAGATTGACAGAAGAAAAGCCAAAAATATATATGTGTGTTGGTGCATTACGATAGTCAAAAGGATGCTTCAACTATCAAAGTCTCAATACGGTCAGCCAACAGTGTCACACAACCCTCTAGGATAGCAACATCAGTCAACCCAAAAGTCAATGAAAGTCAACATTGTCACAATCAACGGTCAATGCAAACAGTAGCAACAAAAAGTCAACGCATCCCAATCAAAAGTCAATGATCAACCTCGATTTTTGTGGAAAAAAATGCGGACTGCAGAAATCTGAATTTTGACCAAAGTTGGGTTTAGTTTGACCATGTGTTGACCAAAGTCAACGTTGGTCAACTTTGCGCTGAAACCCTAGGTCAAAAACAGAAATTTCTCCTTGCTGCGGTTTCCCACGTGTGGATGAAGAAGAGCCTCCAAGTGATCGAACCAATCAAATGATGAGATAGAATGTGTGAGGATGGATGAGTGAAAATAACCTCCAACTTTGACCTATTTATATCCATCAATGAGGGTGTGTGACACAACTTCTGGGGCTTCAAGCCTACATTTCATTCCAGGCCGACCTGCACATATTTTGAATAAATTCAAAATAAATGTTTTGCTCATCGGATCAAGATGATATTTAGATCAATCTTGCACCTCTCTAAAATAGGAATCCAATAAAAATATTGGCATCTACATCTGAGCATGACAACATGGAGTTTGGACCTAGTTCTCCAAAATTAACAACACACCAAGTGACTATATTGACAACTTATGACATCATGTTCATAGTCTTGAAAGTAAACAATATTCTGACTTTCATGAGTTTGTTGGAAAAAATAACCTTTGAGTATAATAGACCCTCTCTCATATATAAACCCGTTATCATGATATTCTTCCAATAATTTCATCTTTTGTTCAGTGCAACACATCAAATAATACTTGACATTTTCTACGTTGTTAGCAGGTGCAACTACAGGAAAAAAATCTTCTGCACAATAAAACAAGTACATAAATTTAGATCATAATTAACATGAAAACTTAACTTTAAAATTAACATGTGTACTTAATTTTATTATCTATTTCTAGATCTCTATCATTTGAAAGCAATTGAAATATTACCTTCTCTAACAAGATCAGAAACTCAATCACCTTCAGATGATATTATAGTCTCCTCTGATTGCATCTCTTTAAATTTTGCAACAAGCATTTTCCCCTTTGTATTTAGTTTTGTATGTTTCCAATATTTTACATACATATTGTTTTCACAAACATCATTGGATTTTGTGTCGTCTATGCAAACATGACAAAAACAAGAATATTTTCTTTTATCAAATGCAAACACAGTTTGGTACTCCTTTGTTTTAATTGAATGCAATTTTTTAGTCTATTTTATTATTTCAACTTCATTTCCAATCGATCTGTCTACATCTTGGACCTCAATATGCAAAAAAAAACTATATGGAAAATTCAAACAAGAATATAAATACATTATAATTTAAAGTACAATTTATATATGATCAAAGATAATCATTGTAGTAAATAATGTTTAAAATTAGATCATATATATTGAAGTTATATATATATATATATATATGCAAGTTCATTTGTATATATGTACATGTATCTTCATACTTTCCTTGATCGGTTAGTCTCCTGGCTTAGTGTCACAATGAACCATTGAAAAACTTGTTCAGCTGAAACAAGTCGGTTTATAGAGTGGTCCATTTGATATCTTCAAAGTGTTCATTTTATACATGCCCCTACACTATCATGTTCTCATTTTCCAAAAGAATGATCATGAATATTTGAATTGACACACGCATCCATCTGACCATATCCAATGTTAATTGAATTTTATTCCACGACCTTTCAATGAGTCATAAATCTTATCAAAATGATTTTTTACAAAATGTGTATCATGTGTATGATCATCGCTGATATAAAAGTGACATTATTTAATAACAGGTTGATTTTCACTGGTGCTTTCTATATGATCAACATTTTGTCAAATGTCATTTAAATCCAGACCTACTTTGACATACTCAGAGGCAACTCTCAATGAAGGCACGAAGGTCAGCTTTTAGATCAGGTCGAAGGTCATTTAATTCCAGGCCTCCTTCAACATATTCCAAGGGAAAACATAGATAAGATTTAACACAGAGCTAGGCCTGAGATCAGAGAAGGGCCTTTAACCTTCAATGCTTTGACACTAGCTCAAGGTCTCTTGAAAGGCCAATCTGTTGGACAAGGACCCTTGGTGGACAGGGCTTACACTAAATCCTGGGCATCCCAATTCTTCCAGCTTAAACCCAACAAGAACAAATAAGAAACGATTCATTAATTCATACATCGGCTAGCAGTAAATATTTGCTAGTACACTGGTTAAATTAACTCGAATCAGAGCTTAGATCACACATTTAGTTGAAAACATCAAAGGTAATGAGATCAGAAGCATTAGGGTACCATGCATGGGTATATCCTAAGCCAAATTTCTGATGCTTACTAGAGAGAAAATGGGCAGTATGATTAAATGAAATGAGACAATGCAATAAGAGAAACATCACCCGTAATATAGACCAGGATCCTATGAAATTTATTGAATAATTTGATGTGAAAAACCAGTCACATACATTGAGCTCAATAGTTGATACAATCCATACTTTCTCCTCCCATCCTAACATTACATACTACTCTGCTACTCCCCCCACGATTGTTCTAACAGTCGAATGAAAAACCCTCTAACAACAACTACAACAACAACAACCCTTTGCAATATGTTCTTTGGGTTTCTTATAGGAGAATGAATAATAGCAGCAGTAGATGTGAATTTAATGGATTCATTAAGACAGAGTGGAGGAAGTGTCCACGCTCACTATGCTTAATAGCTTTGCGTTGTACTCTATAGTCTGGTTCGGAGTCTCTGTCAGGTCGATACTTGACCTCTGATGTTTCTTTGGAGTCCTTTCTGGCTATAAGGCACTCTATTCTATCTTCTAAAGAAAGTAAGGTGACTGAAGGTCTTCTGGGTTTCCATGCTCCCATTACTGTTGTCCTGAAAGTCTTTGGAAGTTTTCTGTCAGTAAAATTGCCTTTCAGAGCTCAAGGAGACATGGAAACTTCTGTAGGAAGGCGTACTCTCTGAGAAAATGTATTGTTGTCATGAAAGCAGATATGGCTTGTTTCATGTGCTCTTTTAATCTTCAAACCGCGCCTTAATTATTTGATCACGGGATTAAAGCATAAAATATTCAATTACGGGCTTTAACACCCTTTAATCCCAGCTGCTGATATATTGGCCACTACTGTAATGGCCTCTCTGTGTTTCTGAATCACAGTAACTTTGATTATGGAAAACAGAGTGAAATTCCCACTCTGTGAACCCTGCATAATAAAATAAACCAATTATAAAATCCAGGGGGTGGCGGAAGCAATGCTGTAGAGGTCGTGGAGGAATGGTGGCGCAACTATGGTAACAGTGGCTGTAGGGAAAATAGGAAAAAATGCAGTGTAATGGAGGTTTGGTGGAGGAATGAATGTGTATTGTCAGATCAAATATGGGAATGATAATCAATGGCCAAGATCGACAAATGGGGACATTAATACGAAATAAGACGGAGAAATGATGTTTGGTGTAAAACAAGAGTTTTAAGGTTTCAGGCAAATACATGGGAAATATATCAAATGAATGAAGTCTGGCCTTTCATGGTGGGACCCAGCTAAGCAGAGGGCGATTTGACACAAACCGTCAGATCTCAGGAGGAGATCGACGGATGGGATGACGTGACGAAGTTCCATGGTCGCGCGATGGGGAAACTTGAATGGAACGTGAAATGAGATATGGGCCATTGATCTGGCTTGGATGGAAGGCTATGATCAAATATGGGGGTTGCGGGAACAAAGGAGGAAAAGTGGTTTCGGGAGCAAAACAACTTTTTTTCGCGTGGAGAAATGGGAGGGAGGTGGTTTTCACTTTTTGAACGCGATATGGGTCCCCAGCTGACACGAGGCATTTTGAAACCGCCCATATCACGTAAATTTTAGACGTTAAACTTCAGACGCGAAACCTGTGCGATATTGCTATGGGTCGTTGGATCTTGGCCCGCAAGATCTGACGGTGTTGGAGGAGCGAGATATGAGAAAGTGCACGGAAAATTAAGGTGGGATCAAGCAGATAACAGTTTAGTTGTGGACCATCCGATTGCTGCAATGGATGGCTAGGATCTGGAGAGAGAAACACCGGAGGATATGGTTAGTGGGTGGGAGGAATACAGGTCATTGGATCTCACGGGATCTAACGGCGGAGATCCAATCGGAAGGGGAGACAGGTGGGGCGACGAGCGGAGAATGATGAAATCTGGACCGTTGGATCCCAAGAGATCAATGGCTAGGATTCAATCGGGGCTTTGTGAATCGGGAGGAGTCAAATGCGATGTGAACGATGCGATTGAGCGACTGTCGTCCGATCTGGGGACAGATCGATGGCTCACATTTAATTGGAGGGTGAAAGGGGAGAAACGATGGGCGTGATGCGATTAACTCCAAGCCGTTGGATCTGTATAGATCGACGGTTTAGATCGCATTGGGGCTGATAGAACCATATATCAATCGCATCGGAAAGTAACGAAACAGAGGGAATGCACATATTGAAAGTCCCGATTGTGATAAGTGCATGGGGCTTAAGCGCTTGGTCCTAGGCGTGGGCATATGGGGAAGTGGTTAAGGGGCTGGCCAAAGGGGGCTAAGCCTGTGTATATAATAAAATGGGTTTTTTAGCCAAAAAGAGGGCTTTTTAAGGCTAAAAAGGGTTTTCGGTAGAGGGAATAAGGGGTTTTCAAACCAAATAAGGGGTATTATAAGGTTTTAAAGGGGAGTTAGGGTGATTTATGGGGTTAATGAGGAAAATAGAGAGGGGAAAAGGGATGAAAATAGAGGCTTAATGGGGGTGAAATAAAGGGAAAAATGGAGGCCTTTTGAGCAGAATTCCTTCATGGACAGAGAGGTTCTTTAATCTGGAAACAACACTGAGGATTTATCAAAGCACAAGGGCACAAGGAGGCTTCAAGGATGATGTGTTTTCAGAGGGAATGCATTCCTTGAAGGCTCAAAAAACATTTTAGCCCCCTGTTTGCTTGTCAAAAAATTCATAGGGGGCTAACAGTGGCTCCACATGGGGACGACTTCTTCTGGAAGGAGTCAAGAATTCAGAGGAATATATTTGGTGTAGGCCATATGCCTGGTACTGGACACATATTTTTATTTGTTGGATCAGCTGCCACAAATCATGAAGACATCATATCAGCAGAAAATATTCTCCCAAACTCGACCTACCCACACTATATCCTAACATTTTTCTTCTGGGTGCATTTGGACTTGCAGATCCTTCACATCATCGATTTTTTACAGACAGGAAAAATAAAACTATTCTAACGCTACCCTTATTTCTCCATGAGACCAGATTAGACTGTTGGCCTCATATTTTCTCTACCTATACTACTATCTGCTAGGATTAAAATGTCTAGCAGATTTCTTTTCTATATTCTAAGACAGAAATTGAAGAACAGTCAAGCCAGAATTAGACTGCCTGGCTAGCTGTGGACCATGGCACAAAAACAAAATTTCTCATGGACTGACACCTTGCAGAAATTAAAAACAATTGACTATCTTCTCACAGGCTGAGCTTATTAAAACTTCCTACCTACCCTACTCTAACTGGAATATTTACAAGTCTAGCTTACAAACATTGCCTTCCAATGCAACCAATCCATCAAGTGATCCCATGAATGGTCTGTCTTGCTCATCTCCTTGAGAAAGATGGATAGGCAGGGCCACTCCCATTCTCTTTGTTCCTCAACAACAAGTTTAAAAAAAATTATGGTTGCTTGCAACAGGCTGCTCAAAAAGACCTTTGATCCTTCTTCAAATGTTTGCAAGGAATAAACAGAAGGATCATGAAATGATACCTGGTTATGGATATTTGGCAGGTAGAATTCAACCAGGATTTCTTCTTCTATCACTGGATCAAGGAAAAGACTCTCTTGAGAAAGAGAATCTCCTTCATCTTCTTCATCTTCTGAACTGGAGGACTCAGCATATTTTGTAGCTGTGTCCTCTTGGAGCTCTGATGAATTCTGCTCTGTTGGGCTGAGCTCCATGAAAAGGTCCATGTATTTCTAAGTAGGGGTGTGGTCCATTGCCTCTTCTCTTTCGAGAAAAAGCTCTTTGTTTTCATCCTGCTCAGAAATCTCTTCTTTGCTCTCTTCCTCATCCTCTGAAAAGGAAGGTTGCGGACTTCCAAAATTGTCATTGATGCTCTGAGGTAAAGCAGGATGAATATTCAAAGAATCTTCATCTGCTAATATACTTTCGTAACTTTCCCCATCAGTGTCATAGATAGACTGCGTGGTCTCTGGATCTGCATAATCAAACTCATCCGATGGATGAGCAAGGATGTTTATTCTGTAAAAGACTTCAGAGGTGGACTGCGTGTTTAACATTTGGTCCATCTCTTCTTCTGTCGACGAAATAATTTATTTTTTAACACAGAAAGAAGAACAGCAGTCCTCTGCTTCCTTTACGAATTGATCTGGAGGTGGGATATCTTCTTGAGCCTCATCTTGATAATTTTCCAGAGCAAGAGCAAACTCCAGACCCAGATCTTAATACATGTCTTGCTTGTCGTCTAGGTCTGGAGTTGGCCCTTGCTCTGGAAAATGCATGGGCTGTTCTAAATGATCGTCATTTGCATTCAGATTAGCCATATACATTTCCAACACTTCACCAAACATGTTTGCTATTCCATTTAATTTTTCTCCCAAAGCATCTAGCTTTGCGTCTCTGGCCATGTCTGGATCCATGTTTCTACAAAGAAGGTCTCTTCTCTACCAGTTCAGAGTCTTCTACCAGTGGATTCATTAGGTCCTTTATGAATTATGGGGTGTGCAGTTTCCAGGTGGATGAATATGACTTTGGAAACAGGGTGTTGTCCACCATCAGCAATGAAATACCAATCTAAGGCATTGGTCTGAGTTGTTCCCCAGTGGAGTTGCCCTTATTTTGGGGTTCCAGTGTTTTGGCCAGATTTTCAAGACGAGAAGACTGGACAACATCAGAACCACTTTGGGGCCCTAGGATCTAGCCCTCCTGGACTCGGAGAGGGATCTCTCCAATAAAACAAAGAATGATGTGTCTTTGAAAGCTCAAAATGAGGCGTTAGGCTAGGTATGAAGCAAAAAGGGGGTTTTAGATGATTTGGTTGGTTGTTGGGTTGGTCAAAGATCATTAACTGAGAAGGTTATGGGAGGAAAGGAAACCAAGCAGCAGGATTTTTCGGTGAAGGGGATAGGTTAGGAATGTGCCATTCATTGGGCTATGGAGTCATGAAATGGAATTACTTGCGAAAAATTAGCTGAGGCTTTCATAGGGAAAGTCATCTATACTATAGGATCTTTTAGATAGATGGTGGAATGGAAACCTTAAGCAAAGAAATTGAAAGAAGGAGAGAAAACCCGATTTCTGTCTAGAGATCAAGTCAGATGTAATTTAAATCCAGACCTGCTTTGACATACTCAGAGGAAACTCTCAATAAAGGCACGAAGGTCAGCTTTTAGATCAGGTCAGAGGTCATTTAACTCTAGGCCTACTTCATCATATTCCAAGGGAAAACAGAGATAATATTTAACACAGAGCTAGGCCTAAGATCAAATAAGGGCCTTTAACCTTCAATGCTTTGACACTAGCTCAAGGGATCTTGAAAGGCCAATCTGTTGGACAAGGACACTCGGTGGACAGGGCTTACACTAAATCTTGGGCATCCCAATTCTTCCAGCTTAAACCCAACAAGAGCAACTAAGAAACGATTCATTAATTCATAGATCAGCTAGTAGTAAATATTTGCTACTACACTGGTTAAATTAACTCGAATCGGAGCTTAGATCACACATTTAGTTGAAAACATCAAAGGTAAGGAGAGCAGAAGCATTAGGGTACCATGCATGGGTATATCCTAAGCCAGATTTCTGATGCTTACCAACGAGAAAATGAACAGTATGATTTAATGACATGAGACAATGCAATAAGAGAAACATCACCTGTAATATAGAACAGGATCCTGTGAAATTGCTTGATAAATTTGATGTGAAAAGCCAGTCACATACGTCAAGCTCAATCCATACTTTCTCCTCCCATCCTAACATTACATACTACTCTGCTACTCCCCCCATGACTATTCTAACAGTCGAATGAAAAACCCTCTAACAACAACTACAACAACAATAACCCTTTACAATATGTTCTTCAGGTTTCTTATAGGAGAATGAATAATAGCAGGAGTAGATGTGAATTTAATGGATTCATCAAGATAGAATGGAGGAAGCGTACACACCCACTTTGCTTAATAGCTCTGTGTTGTACTCTGTAGCCTGGTTCAGATTCTCTGTGAGATCGATACTTGACCTTTGATGTTTCTTTAGAGTCCTTTCTGGCTGTAAGGCACTCTGTTCTGTCTTCTAAAGCAAGTAAGGTGACTGAAGGTCTTCTGGGTTTCCATGCTCCCATTACTGCTGCCCTGACAGTCTTTGGAATTTTTATGTTAGTGAAATGGCCTTTCAGAGCTCAAGGAGACATGGAGACTTCTGTAGGAAGGCATACTCTCTGAGAAAATGTACTGCTGTCATGAAAGAAGATATGGCTTATTTCATGTGCTCTTTTAATTTTCAAATTGCGCCTCAATTATTTGATCACGGGATTAAAGCATCAAATATTAAATTATGGGCTTTAACACCCTTTAATCCTTGCTGCTGATATATTGGCCACTACTATAATGGCCTCTCTGTGTTTCCAAATCACAGTGACTGTGATTATGGAAAACAAAGTGAAATTCCCACTCTGTGAACCCTGCACAATAAAATAAACCAATTATAAAATCCAGGGGGTGGCGGAAGTAATGCTGTAGAGGCCATGGAGGAATGGTGGCGCAACTGCGGTAATAGTGGTTGTAGGGAAAACAGGTGAAAAAAAGCAGTGTAATGGAGGTTTGGTGGAGGAATGCATGTGGATTGTCAGATCAAATGTGGGAATGATAATCAACAGCCAGGATTGACGAATGGGGACGTTAATACAAAATAAGACGGAGAAATTATGTTTGGTGTAAAACCATAGTTTTAAGGTTTCGGGCAAATACACAGGAAATAGATCAAATGAATGAAGTCAGGCCTTTAATGGTGGGACCCGGCTAAGGTGGAGGGCGATTTGACACGGACCATCAAATCTCAGGAGGAGATCGACAGCTGGGATGACATGACGAAGTTCCATGGTCGCGCAATGGGAAAACATGAATGGAATGGGAAATGAGATATGGGCCATTGATCTGGCTTGGATGGACATCTATGATCAAATATGGGGGTTGCAGGGACAAAGGAGGAAAAGTGGTTTTGGGAGGAAAACCACTGTTTTCACGCAGAGAAATGGGAGGGAGGTGGTTTTCACTTTTTGAACGCGATATGGGTCCCCAGCTGACACGTGGCATTCTGAAACCGTCCATATCGCGTAAATTTTAGACATTAAACTTCGGACGCTAAACCCGCATGATATTGTTGTGGGCCGTTGGATCTGGGCCCGCAAGATTTGACAGTGCTGGAGGAGCATGATACGAGAAAGTGCACGGAAAATTAAGGTGGGATCAAGCAGACGGCAGTTTAGTTGTGGAAAGTCCGATTGGTACGATGGACGGCTAAGATCTGGAGAGAGAAATTCCGGAGGATATGGTTAGTGGGCGAGAGGAATATAGGCCGTTGGATCTGACGAGATCTAATGGCGGAGATCCAATCGGAAGGGGATACAGGTAGGGCGACGAGCGGAGAATGATGAAATCTGGACCGTTGGATCCCGAAAGATCAACGGCTAGGATTCAATCGGGGCTTTGTGAATCAGGAGGGGTCAAATGCGATGTGAATGATGCGATTAAGTGACTGTCATCTGATCTGGGGACAGATCTATGGCTCACATCTAATAGGAGGGTGAAAGGGGATAAATTATGGTCACAATGCGATTAACGCCGGGCCGTTGGATCTGTATAGATCAACAGTTCAGATCGCATCGGGGCCGATAGAACCATATATCAATCACATCGAAAAATAACGAAACAGAGGGAATGCAAATATTGAAAGTCTCGATTGCGATAAGCGCCCAGGGCTTAAGTGCTTGGTCCTGGGTGCTGGCATATGGGGAAGTGGTTAAGGGGCTGGCCGAAGGGGGCATGCCTGTGTATATAATAAAATGGATTTTTTAGCCAAAAGAGGGCATTTTAAGGCTAAAAAGGGTTTTCGGTAGAGGGAATAAGGGGTTTTCAAACCAAATAAGGGGTATTATAAGGTTTTAAATGGGATTTAGGGTGATTTAGGGGGTTAATGAGGAAAATAGAGAGGGGAAAAGGGATGAAAATAGAGGCTTAATGGGGGTGAAATAAAGGGAAAAATGGAGGCCTTTTGAGCAGAATTTCTCATGGACATAGAGGTTTTTTAATCTGGAAACAATAGTGAGGATTTATCAAAGGACAAGGGCACAATGAGGCTTCAAGGATGATGTGTTTTCAGAGTGAATGCATTCCTTGAAGGCTCAAAAAAAAATTTAGCCCCCTGTTTTCTTATCAAAAAATTCATAGGGGGCTAACAGTGGCCCCACATGGGGATGGCTTCTTCTTGAAGCAGTCAAGAATTCAGAGGATGATCTTTGGTGTAGGCCAGATGCTTGGTACTGGACACATCTTTTTCTTTGCTGGATCAGCTGCCACAAATCATGAAGACATCATATCAGTAGAAAATATTATCCCAAACTTGACCTACCCACACTATATCCTAACATTTTCCTTCTGGATGCATTTGAACTTGCAGATCCTTTACATCATCATTTTTTTACAAACAGGAAAAATAAACCTATTCTATTGCTACCCTTATTTCTCCATGAGACCAGATTAGACTGTTGGCCTCATAGTTTCTCTACCTATACTACTATCTACTAGGATTAGACTGTCCAGTAGATTTCTTTTCTATATTCTAAGACATAAATTGAAGAATAGTCAAGCCAGGATTAGACTGTCTGGCTAGCTGTGGACCATGGCACAAAAACAAAATTTCTCACGGACTGACACCTTGCATAAATTAAAAACAACTGACTATCTGCTCACAGGCTGAGCTTATTAAAATTTCCTACCTACCCCACTCTAACTAGAATATTTACAAGTCTAGCTTACAAACATTGTCTTCCAATGCAACCAATCCATCAAGTGATCCCATGACTGGTCTGTCTTGCTCATATCCTTGAGTAGGCTGGATAGGCAGGGCCACTCCCATTCTCTTTTTTCCTCAACAGTAGCTTTAAAAAAAAATTTGGTTGCTTGCAACAAGCTGCTCAAAAATACCTTCGATCCTTCTTCAAATGTTTGCAGGGAATAAACATAAGGATCATGAAATGATACCTGGTTATGGATATTTTTCAGATAGGCTTCAACCAGGATTTCTTCTTCTATCACTGGATAAGGGACAAGACTCTCTTGAGAAAGAGAATCTCCTTCATATTCTTCATCTTCTGAACTTGAGGACTCAACATATTTTGCAGCTGTGTTCTCTTGGAGCTATGATGAATTCTGCTCTGTCGGGCTGAGCTTCGTGAAAATTTCCATGTATGTTTTAGCAGGGGTGTGGTCCATTGCCTCTTCTCTTACGAGAAAAAGCTCTTTGTTTTCATCCTACTCATAAATATCTTCTTTTCTCTCTTCCTCATCCTTTGAAAAGGAAGGCTGCAGACTTCCAAAACTGTCATTGATGCTCTGAGGTAAAGCAGGATGAAGATTCAAAGAATATTCATATGCTAATATACTTTCGTAAATTTCCCCATCAGTGTCATAGATATCGTGCATGGTCTCTGGATCTGCATAATCAAACTCATCCAATGGATGAGCAAGGATGTTTATTTTGTAAAAGACTTCAGAGGTGGACTGCGTGTTTGATATTTGGTCCATCTCTTCCTCTTTCGATGAAAGAATTTCTTTTTTAAGACAGACAGAAGAACAGCAGTCCTCTGCTTCCTTTACGAATTGATCTAGAGGCTAGATATCTTCTTGAGCCTCATCTTGAGAATTTTCCAGAGCAAGAGCAAACTCCAGACCCAGATCGTCATACATGTCTTGCTCATCATCTAGGTCTGGAGTTGGCCCTTGCTCTAGAAAATGCATGGGCTATTCTAAATAATCATCATTTTCATTCAAATTAGCCATATACATTTCCAGCACTTCACCAAACATGTTTGCTATTCCATTTAATTTGTCTGCCAAAGCGTTTAGCTTTGCATCTCTGGCCATGTCTGGATCCATGTTTCTGCAAAGAATGTCACTGCTTCTTTTCTACTAGTTTAGAGTCTTCTACTAGTGGAGTCATTAGGTCCTTTAGGAATTATGGGGTGTGGAGTCGCCAGGTGGATGAATATGACTTTGGAAACAGGGTGTTGTCCACCATCAGCAATGAAATACCAATCTAAGGCATTGGTCTGAGTTGTTCCCCAGTGGAGTCGCCATTATGTTGGGATTCCAGTGTTTTGGCTAGATTGGCAAGACCAAAAAACCGGACAACATCACAACCACTTTGGGGCCCTAGGATCTAGCCCTCCTGGACCCGGAGGGGGATCTCTCCAATAAAACAAAGAATGATGTGTCTTTGAAAGCTCAAAATGAGGTATTAGGCTAGGTATGAAGCACAAAGGGGGTTTTAGATGATTTGGTTGGTTGTTAGGTTGGTCAGAGATCATTAACTGAGAAGGTTATGGGAGGAAAGGAAACCAAGCAGCAGGATGTTTCGACGAAGGGGATAGGTTAGGAATGTGCCATCCATTGGGCTATGGATTCATGAAAGGGAATTACTTACGAACAATTAGTTGAGGCTTTCATAGGGAAAGTCATCTATACTATAGGATATTTTAGATAGATGGTGGAATGGAAACCTTAAGGAAAGAAAATGAAAGAAGGAGAGAAAACCCGATTTCTATCTGGAGATCAAGTCAGATTTCATTTAAATCTAGACCTGCTTTGACATACTCAAAGGAAACTCTCAATGAAGGCACGAAGGTCAGCTTTTAGATCAAGTCGGAGCTCATTTAACTCCAGGTCTGCTTCAGCATATTCCAAGGGAAGACAGAGATAAGATTTAACACAGAGCTAGGCCTAAGATCAGAGAAGGGCCTTTAACCTTCAATAATTTGACACTAGCTCAAGGGATTTTGAAAGGCCAATATGTTGGACAAGGACCCTCGATGGACAGGGCTTACACTAAATCCCGGGCATCCCAATTCTTCCAGCTTAAACCCAACAAGAACAACTAAGAAACGATTCATTAATTCATACATCGGCTAGCAGTAAATATTTGCTACTACACTGGTTAAATTAACTCGAATCGGAGCTTAGATCACACATTTATTCGAAAACATCAAAGGTAATGAGTGCAGAAGCATTAGGGTACCATGCATGGGTATATCCTAAGCCAAATTTCTGATGCTTACTAGAGAGAAAATGGACAGTATGATTAAATGAAATGAGACAATGCAATAGGAGAAACATCACCCGTAACATAGACCAAGATCCTGTGAAATTTCTTGATTAATTTGATGTGCAAAAACAGTCACATACATCAAGCTCAATAGCTGATACAATCCAGAATTTCTCCTCCAAACCTAAAATTACATACTACTGTGGTACTCCCCCCACGACTGTTCTAACAGTCGAATGAAAAATCCTCTAATAGCGACTACAACAACAACAACCCTTTACAATATGTTCTTCGGGTTTCTTATAAGAGAATTAATAATAGTAGGAGTAGATGTAAATTTAATGGATTCATTAAGATAGAGTGGAGGAAGCATAAAATGAGAAAGATCAAGATGGAAAAGGGCGACAATATTCCAAAGTATCTCACAAAGTTTGTCCAATGTCGGGATGAACTGGGGAGTGTGGGAATCACTGTTTTTTATGATGATTTGGTGAGCTTGTCTCTCTTGGGACTTCCTAAGAGTTGGCATAGTTATGAAGACTCTGTTAACAGACGAGAAAAACTGTTAGATTGGGAACGACCGTGGTCGGATCTAGTGCAGGAGGAGTTCAGGCGGAACACCAGAGATGGCTCTTCATCAAAGCATGATGATGAAGAGGATTATGCTTTGGCTGCCAAGGAAAGGAAAGGGAAGGGGGAGAAATTCTATTCAAAAGTTGAGTCTAAAGGTAAGAAGTTGGATTTTTCCAAGGTGAAGTGTTTTCACTATCACGAACATGAGCATCTCGCAACTAACTACCCACAGAAGAAGAAGAACAGGAAGGTTGCAGGAGCTGTAGCTGGTGAGGCCCTTATCTCACAATTTTAACTTGATTTCTCTTTGATCGCATGTAATGTGTCAAGTGAATTGGGATTGGTGTGGTATCTTGATAGTGGTACTTCCTTCCACATGAAGGGAGATAAGGAGCTTTTCATTGACTTGGAGGAGAAAGATCTCCAAATGCATATAGAGATGGGCGATGATGGACGATACAGTGTGACCGGAATTGGTACCATTACCTTTGAGAGGGAGTCAGGTAGACTATTTCAATTGAGATATGTTATGCATGTTCAAGCTCTAAAGAAAAACTTGGTCTCAGTCGCGATGTTGGAGGACAAAGGCTTTGATGTTGTTTTCAGCGATGGAAAATCTTTCCTGCAACATAAAACAATGGTTCAAGCCAAGAGGATATGGATTCAAGTTAAGAATCTCTACAAGCTATAGGTAGATGGTTGTGCTACCATGATGGGAAAGGCAAAAAAGTGGTGATCCGGGATGAGGGTGAATTATGGCACAGGCAATTGGGACATCTTCATCATGGAGCCTTGAAATTCATGTAGCAAATATCTATTGGACTTCCAATGGGAACACTTTCTCAGTTAGATCAGTGCAATGGTTGCACAATGGGGAATTATATAAATTCGACCTTTCATGAAAAGGATAATCATGCTTCGGTGATCCTAGAGAGAGTTCACACAGATGTGTGTGGACCATTCTCGGTTGCTTCAACGACAAAACATAGTTATTATGTTATTTTTGTTGATGAATTTTCTCGTAAATGTTGGATCTTCTTCATGCAGAAGAAGGATCAAACATTCTCAAAGTTCTGTGAGTTTAAAGCATTGGTGGAGAAAGAGTCAGGGAAGCAAATGAAGGCTCTAAGGAGCGATAATGGTGGATAATACATCTCTAATGAATTCAAAGACTTCTACAGCAAAGAAGGAATTCGAAGAGAACTCATAGTGCCTCATAACCCACAGCAAAATGGGGTTTCAGAGAGGAAAAATAGAATGATCATGGGTGCAACATGAGAAATGCTACATGATCAAGGCCTACCAATGCATTTGTGGGTGGAAGCATGCAACACTGCGGTTTATGTGCAAAACCATTGTCCTCATAGAGTGCTTGGCATGAGTACACCTAAAGAAGATTTTACTGGTAAGAAACCAGATGTTTCTCACTTTAATATTTTTGAATCATCTTTTTATGTGCATGTGACCAAGAGTGCCAGGAAGAAGATTGAGCCAACTGCTGAAGTCAGGATATTTTTGGGGTACACAGAAACACCCCATAATTATCGTGTGTGTTTTCCTAATAGTAAGATGACTGTTATGTGATGGGATATAAAATTAAATGAGGGAGGAGGAACTATTGGTTCCCAAAGATGAGTCTCTAAATGTGGATTAGCCATAGGAGGAGGTTCATGGAGTAGAGGAGTCCACTCACGTAGAGCCAAACATCAGAACTGGAAGAAGGCGTACCACAGAAGTTGATAGGTTGAGACTTGATATGTAGGAGGCCCTACTTCATAGCACAGAAAAAGATAGTCTCGTGACCGATTTACTGGATACATGGCTCTCATGAGAAAATGTATTGTGATTGAGCCATCTTCCTTTTAGGAAGCAGCGCAGGAGCCCACATGGGTAGATGCAAAGGTGGAGGAGTATGACTCCATGGTTAGGAACAGTTCTTGGGAAATTGTTCCAAGGCTGGTTGATAAATCAGTGGTAGGTTCAAGATGGATCTACAAGGTAAAGCAAGTTTCTGATTGGAGTTTTGATAAATACAACGCTAGATTTGTGGCCCGAGGCTTCTCACAGATCGAGGGGATAGATTATGAAGAAACCTTTGCACCTCTCACATGGTATTTTTCCATAAGGACCATCCTTGCTCTCTCATCGTAGATGGGTTGGCACATTCATCATATGGATGTGAAGACTATGTTTTTCAATGGGATCATTGAGGAAGAAGTTTACATTGACCAGCCTGAAGGATTTGAGATCTTCAGCAGCGAGTCACATATGTGCAAACTTAAAAGAGTGTTGAATGGGCAGAAGCAAGCACCCCATGCTTGGTACACTAGGATCAACAGCTATTTCACCAGACTTGGCTTCACCAAGAGTGAGGAAGATGCAAACCTATACCAAATTGTGGTGGAGGGTAAGATTTTAATCATTGTTCTTTATGTTGATGATTTAATATTCGCTGGTGATGAGCACTTGATACACTCATGCAAGGAGGACCTTCCAAAGGAGTTCCAGATGAAGGATATGGGCCTCCTTCATTATTTCCTTGGATTGGAAATATGGCAGCGAAATGGTGAAATTTTTGTGTCTCAAGGCAAGTATGCAAGGGAGATACTGGGTAAGTTTCACATGGAGTGCTAAAAACCCATGGATACTCCTCTTCCAGGAAACTGGAGGAAAGAGGATGCTACATCTCGAGAGGTAGTGGATGCTATTGTCTATCGACAGTTAGTGGGTTCGCTATTGTATTTACTAAATACAAGACCATACATATGCTATGCGGTGAACCAGCTTAGTCAAACGATGGTTAAGCCTACCAAGTTGTTTTAGAAGACGGGAAAGTATGTCCTGAGATACCTGAGGGGCACATCTGAGTATGGCTTGTGGTACAGACAGACGGATGAGGTGAATTTGCATGGCTTCACAAATGCATATTGGGTAGGCAGCCCAACGGAAAGAAAAAGCACATCAGGGGGGAACTTCAGTATCAAATCTACAATTGTTTCTTGGTACAGTAGGAAATAGATATTCGTGGCACTCAGTTTAGCAGAATCAGAATACATAGCAGAAATTCAAGCTGCATGTGAGGCTATCTAGATGAGAAAAATCCTTGTTGGTTTGTTTGGTTCTCATTTAGATCCTATAGTGATTCATTATGGTAATTAGAGTTGCATTAAACTCTTGATTAATCTTGTGTTTCATGATAGATCTAAGCATATAGATATCTTGTATCATCATATCAGATATTGTGTGTAGCAGAACATCATGTTGCCTCAGTACATTCCTATGGAAGATGAGAATGCAGATATTCTAATGAAGTCACTCACCAGGAGAAAATTCAAATACCATAGAGACAGGATCGGGGTGAAGGATAATCCCTTTCTTGTTGAGAGGGAGTGTTGAGATTCAATAAGATGATGATCCTAGTGAAAATTAAGCACCTACACTAGGATGGAGCCTCGGGATATTTTTAGGTGGAAGTCTACTTTTAGAATGCATGAGAAAATTCTATTTATAGATGGTGAGAAAATTATATTTATAGATGTATGTACAAGTTATATTTATAGATCACATGTCTATTTATAGAAGCATGTCGACTATTATTATCCCATAATAATAGTTTGACAATAAATATTAATCTATTCTCAATGAGCACTTGGAAATAGTTAATTGAAGTGGAAAAAAAGTTAGCTATAGGAAATTCAAGTTCAAAGGTTGGTTGGTGGGAAATGAAAGTGGACTTAGTTGTAACTGAGTGATTCAAAGTTGTAACAGAGTTGGATGTGTATTTATGTGAGTTGTAAAGTAGTTTAACTCAGTTAAGTGAGTTAAACTCAGTTGTGATAATTGTAACTGAACATACACTAATGAGAGATCGGTGAATTAATTATTTAATTAATTCAAAATCAGTGGTCTCACATGCAATTGAAGATTTACTATTGTTAACTACATACATGTCTGATCCAGTGGAGACCCAGTTGAGAGATAGGTGAAAGGGACAGTTTGACTATCAGTTGTGACATTAGTGGGTGCACTCATGCAACCACACACACATTGGAGATGCCAATGAGGATTGTGCAGTCAAGGCAAGCAGGATCTCATTCATTCAGGGATTGTGATCAGCAAGGATTGTGTAGTGGAGGCAGGCTGTGAGGAGGCAGTAAATTGGCGCATGTATTTGCCAATTTTTGTATGACAGTGTGAGATGATTGTATTTTGTACTGAGAGCTCTTGGATTAGAGTTTTTTATGAGATTGTTTCATGATCCATGATATATGCATAATATATGATAGTGGGTTTTTTAGCTTTTTTCTTTCCTGGTAAAAACATATGTGTTATATGTGATTGATCTTTCTTCATGTGTTTGCAATTGGCGATCATGTTTTAAATTTCCGCAAGAATTTTTGTAGAAGCTATTATGTATTTAATAGTGGCATATAATTTTTATTTTAGGAGAATCTAGGCAATATATAATTTTATTAAAATTTATACAGTCCAGAGTTGGGCATATAAAGTTTGAAAATCATTTTATGAAGAAAGAAGGGTTAAACATGGCCGAAAGGTCTTGGGTAGCAAAAATACACCAAGGGTCGAGTCGGGAATTTATGCAGAGATATAATAGTAGAAACTGAAGGGGCAGTAGAAAATGCATCAACACAGTCACTAATCAATGAAAATAGCCAGCGCTGCACCAGAATTAATTACCCAACTATGGTTTTTTGAAGAGCAAGGCCAGATGTCAGGAATACTTTATTGGCTGCCTCTTTGGCGTCACTCGAACCAGTTTCCAACCACTTTGTAATTAATTATTATACAATTATTTCAATTCCTTATTTGTAAATATTTTTTGTTTCTTTTAATTATTATACAATATTTTTAGAAAATTATGGGTAGGAACGATTTTGTCCTTAAGGAAAAATAAATTCTACCTTGAAAAGCATAAGAGATTTAGGGAATAAATCACGGAGCTACTTTTCTTTTAAAGTTGTATTTGATCAATTTAAAATTAAGAGAAAATAAAATGACATTCAAATAAATGGGAAATGGGGCCATAGAGAGAATGAATGCCTCTCAGCATGTGTATGCACAAAACTAGTTTAATGAATAAGAGTTCATGCATTTACTACAACGGAATGTGTTGGATATATGTTGTTATAAATTAATGTATAACGAAGACCATGCATTTATTATATATTTGATTTAATCTGAGTCAAATTTTAATTATCTATTCATTTCCGGTTGAAGAATCTCCTTTTTGTGCACACTAGAGGGTTTTGGAAAATGAAGCTATTGTCAATGTTTTAGGAGTATAATTGACTAAGAGAAGGCACCAAACTGTCAATAAATCGTTGGAGGCGTAAGGTTAACATGAAATTATGGAATGGGCTATTTTGATCCAGCTAATCAACTCTTGCATCGGTTTGTTTGGACCATGAATATTAATTTGTGAAAGAATTGGAAGGAGAGTCCAATCCCTATGATATGGAATCGCCTTGGAAGTGGTTAGGAGGAACAGACACAAAATTGAAGCCAACTAAGTTTCTCTATCTTGTGAAGGTTGAGTTCCAACTGAAATAAGATTTTAGAGTCCAAATCTGCATTGAGCTATATAGAAGCGTGACCATATTAAGATGAGACAATCACTGTGAATATTAAGTTGAAGTGAATGTTTTCAGTACAATTTTCGGCATAAATACTGGAAAATGTGTTTTTAACCTTGCGTTGGCAATTTAATTTGAATTATGGAAACATGTCGTTTTCTGTTTTGCTATATATTTCAATTAATGATCGAAATTGTAAATGTGAGAAACATTGCCAAAGAGCTCCGCTGTAGAATTTCACTCCACAACGTCATGCAGAGTGTGGAATGGGAACATGAATGGGTTATATTGCAGGTTTTCTTCTGTGGTTGAAATGGTACCCACTGCCGGTGAATTTTTCCTCCTGCAAGGTTCCATGGTCAAACCCACGAGGATAAAGGGGTGCATGCCCATATAACCACGAAAGACCCTATAAATGCCAAATGAGCCTCTGTCGTGGCTATATAATTAAGCATACCATCTACGCTGAATGGGTGTTTGCAGCAGCAACTACTTTGTGAATTTTAGGATTCTTTTTCTAATCTCCTTCCGGGAAGCAACTACTTTGTGAATTTCTGGATTCTTTTGCTAATCTCCTTCCGGGAAGCAAAGTTTTTGCTGTGGCATATGCTATACTCCTGCCTACTTCACATGAAGATTCCTTTCATGGTTTCTCTGATATCCATCTTCTTATAGTCGCATTCCATATTAGTGGAAAACTCAAATAAATATTTCAGTCATTGAGTTTCTATATTGAGTTCTGAGAGTCTTTGAAAACAATCTATTGATTGGAATGGCGGAGGGTTTGGTGATCCAATCACTTGAGGGCGCTGTACCATCTGAGCTGCTAGGGATCATTAAAGATGTGTTGAAGAAGAGTTTTTCCTGCAAGGGGAATTTCAAACGCCTCCAGAAAACCCCGGAAGGAATCACACCTGTATTACTTGACAACTTTACGAGTAGTGTAGAGTTGTCTCAACCTAGCCAGAAGCTGCTCAGCGAACTCTATCAGCAGCTGCAGGAGGGTAAGAGGTTGGTTAAGGCCTATTCCAAGGTAAGTCTCTTGAATATCTTCAGGAGCTATAAGTATGCAAATAAAATTGAAGGCTTGGATTTTTATATTGTCAATTTCATTCAGACGAAAGGTTCGGCACATATCTGTTCTGAATTGCATAGCCTGAGAGTACAGCAGGATAAACTTGTGACTATTGGGCACAGAATAGAGCATAAACTTGAGAATATTGACCTCAAAATGGAGGATAAACTTGAAGGGATTGGGCACAAAATTGATGCAATAAGGGAATAATCTGACCTTAAGTTTATCGCAAATCAGATGTATCAATTGGAAATTGGTAAAAGGGCTTCCCAATCGAGCATCCTAGAATTTCCATATTTTAGAGTTGGTTTGAAGGTTTTGGTGTATGAGCTGAAAAAACGTCTCTTGCACAATGATGCTCCACTGATCGAAGTAATAGGCATGGGGGGTAGTGGAAAGACTACTGTGGCATTAGCCCTCTGCAATGATAATGAAGTCAAAAGTCGTTTTAAGGAGATGATAGTTTTTGAAAGAGTTTCGCAATCACCGAAACTTAAGGGACTTCTTGAGAGAATATGGGACAAGATTGTTCACCAGAAAAGACCTGAATTTCATGACATCGAAGATGCACATCAACAACTGCGACAAAGGCTTCGCCAAATGGAACCTCAACCAACTTTGGTGGTGCTGGATGATGTTTGGGAAATTGATCATCCTTAAAAGATTTTTTTTGAATGAAAAGGGTTTAAAACTCTTGTTACAACTAGAAACAGAAATGTTGTTAAATCTGATTACCTGTATGATTTGCTGTGTTTGAGAGAGCAAGATGTCGTGTCCCTTTTCTGCTTTTTGGCATTTGATCGAAAGTCCATTCCAGATCAGCAGATTACAACCTAGTCAAAGAGGTAATAGCAGAATGCAAAGGATTTCCACTTTCTCTTAAGGTGATTGGAAGGTCTCTCCATGGTCAGCCACCTACAGCATGGATAACTGCCAAGGACAAACTTTCTCAAGGAAAAACAATATATGAATATCAGGAAACAGAAGTTCTGAAACGAATGGAAACAAGCATAGATATCTTGGAAGAAGAAGTCCTAGAATGCTTTCTAGACATGGGAATATTTCCAGAGGCTAGAAAAATATCTGCTGATCCATTGTTAGACTTGGGTGTTTATGTTCATAAGTTGAAATGGACAGCTTCTTACACAATCTTAATAGAACTTGCGAGTCGAAATCTTGTGACTTTGGTGAAAAATCAAAAAGGTACCCTGGGGAATCCTTATGGCTGTAGTGGTGAGCTTTCCTTAATTCAGCATGATGCATTGCGAGACCTAGCTATCTATTGGACCGAGCAGGAGCCTATAATTGAAAGACGCAAAAGGTTTATCATGCCTCAGAAAGTTGATTCTATTCGCAAAATGTGGAAGAAGCATGCAGGGTGTGGTTTCAATGCTAAAATTTTTTCCTTCCACACAGGTTCGATGGAGGAGAAGGATTGGTGTCAGATTAACTTCCCTAATGCCAAGGCGCTTATCTTGAACTTTTCTGCAAGTGAATACTTTCAATGGTTATCTATCAAGGCCTTTACCATTCCCAACTTCCGTGTGGAAGTTGCAGAAGAACACTTCCATCTGGATTGGCTTGAAGATTGATTGATTCATAATATATAGGATGGCACTTGCAAGGATTCTCTCTCTCTATGAAGATCTCTTGAGCCAAGGTGAAAAACTGGGTGTCTAATAAACAGAGTTACATTGGAGCCCTGAACATTGTTGGTTGAAATTTTGAAAATAACAAAACCTCGGCATAATGGGGCTATGAGGTTTACTCAACAAGGAGCTTCAAGAGATCAACCCTACACAGTTGTTCGCAGTGATAGAAACAATTTATTGTGTGCCTGGAAGACACTATCCTGAGGCATTGAGACTTTGTCAATTGGTACAAAGTATAAATTACTTTTATACATGATATTTTTTTGTCTAATCATGTTCGTAGTGCATAATATGATCAATTTTGTCCAGCATCCGTGAACCTAGTAAGCTTCTTGCAATTACTGAACTTTTGATGGCTTGGGCAGTAATAAACAACATGGCAACGTCATGCACAGTGTGGCTCATGGCATAATGTGTCAGAAGGGAGAAATAGGCACAATCGTTTAATTGGTACAATACCTGCAATTTGGAAGGGCATACAGAGTTTGCACTTGTTATCATTGGAACATAACCAGTTGACAAGGTTTCTTCTAGAATGGATCTGGAAATTCAAGGATTTGCAAGTGCTCAATTTCTCCAATAATTTGTTTTATGGAGAAATTCCCACCCAAGTATCTGAATTGAAAGTTCTTTGTACTACACCCAATCCATCAAAGGAAGGCTCTAAGGACGAAACTTTGTGGGGAAGTTTTGATGCGCTGTCTACTAATGGTTTCACTAGATCGGACAAAACTGATGCTATGTTCTATGTTCAATTTAAAGGGCCAGAACCAAATTTTCAACTTCAAATTATTTATTCTTCTAATGGTTTCATCAACTTGTCAAACAATAGGTTAACTAGTAGAATTCCTTCACATTGTGGGTTGGTCAAAGGCCGAGTTTAAATATTTCCATCAATAAATTGACAGGACACAGACACATAAAATATAGTGTCTAGACCAAAAAAATAAGTCAGAGACTACTGAAAACGCAACATGCAACTTAGATTCAAGACATCGAAATTAAAAAAAAAATCAATAAATTCGCTTGCAAAGCATTAAAATATGAGGTTTTCAGAAAATAGAAAAAAATTTAACTTGATTATTTCCGGAGGTTCATTTTATAAATACATTGGGCAGGCTGTCGATGAAGGTGGGCAGCATCTTGAATTTACTTCCTCTTCATAGGCCAATCTGGCGTGCATCTCAACAAATATGGCATCAACCAGCTGCCTCAAACGATACAAGGAGCAGAGCATCCCTGAAGAATGCCCTCCAGAAGCTTCCACTTGCAGGAGGGAATAAAAATTTATCAAAAAATAAAAAATAGAATCGTTCGCTTCCTTAAAAGTATTCAAATTGAATTTTCAACCAATACGACAACGAGGGCGGAATTTTTTGGAGGGGAATTAAAATTAATTTAAAATTAAAAATTAAAACAAAATTAAATAAAAATTAAATTGCAATAATAATATTTAAAAAATAATTATATATAATATTAAATTAAAAATTCAATATAAATAAATAAGATATTAAAATGCATATGAATTATTTAAACTTATAAGCATAGTTAATTAGTAGTTATAATTATTTATGTGGTCATCTTTAAATTAAAAGACTCAAAATTAAATTTATCTGGTTTTTCCTTGTTTTAATATAGACATAAAAAGGTATGATAAAATGCCCTCTTTTAAGGGTTGATAGTTATTATTTTTTTTACTAAGCTTTCATCTATCATAATGAGGCCAATTGCCTAGATTTAGCATTATGAGAGTTGTTATAGTTGCTACAACACCACCCAAATTTTTGGGCATTTGTCGAACTCTGATGTTTTCCCCATTCCAACTTTACATGTTTCCCCCACACATCATGTGTTGCCTCAGATGTTGACATTATGACAACATTACGGTTTTGAAGGTGTGTCACTTCGGTGATGTGCCAAGAGACTCTCTTCACTTCAAAACTTATCTTTCACTAGTATGTATCGCAACCAACAAAAGCACTGAATTTGGACAAGCAACATTTCATTTTGGATCCCCTTATGTTGACTATACTAGGGTTTGGGAGAAACCATAATTTGGAAAGAAAGTGACCCCCTTTCTGTGTTTAACCTATGCCTCTAAGGGCATAGTCTCATCGACATCGCACACCATGGTGAGATTTATTGCATAGCATGTCACCCTAGGCCCTTGACTAGTCCTATGCCTCAGCATGTGCAATAAGGTTTGAGAGAATTATATATTTTTATCGGCATCCTTAAAACCTTAGGCGTTGGTGATTGAAGGTCCAATCGTGCCATGAATTAATCCTTACTCTCGAGGGTGATTATCATTTTCACCTTCTCATCTTATCTCGAAACTAGATCACTCATATGCATCAGGGTTTACAAGGTACCTCGTATAGCATTAATCTTCATTCCCTCTCATTTCATTAGGTTTTGGGCAGGTAGTTGTTGTCAGGAGTTATCTTGTCATCAACCTACATTTCCAAGGGTGTTTTCCCATTGGTCATATTGTGCATGTGCCCTTATTCTCTCCATTAATTTAGGGTTTGGATTATTATGGTCTTGTTCATATGTTATAAAATCCTAAGTTATCATAGCCATGAATCAAAGGTTAAAACCTTTTCCTCTTGAATTTCACTTTGGCATGTATTACTTGGGTTTCTCTCCACCAAGTTTTAAGGAATCATATCCATCATATCCATGTGCATAGGCATTATTTTCCCAAAATAAGGTTTGTTTATGTGTGAGAGAGTAAGCCTCCAAAGCTTGGCATTTCGCTTCATATGTTAATATTAGAAGCAATGTTTCAACATTCAAGTCGTAATCGTTTACAAAACCACCTGAAAGTCTCTAGTGTAATTATCACAAGATATACTTAAGTTGAGGATAACCTGATCATGATCGTTGAAGTCCTTACTTAATGCATGCTTGAAATTCTGCTATTGGTTGATAACCAAATCTTTATATTGCGAATGTGAAACAACTTTGGATAGTGATACCCTAGAGCCATGAAGAGACTTACTATTTTTATTAGTATTCATATTGTTTTATGTTGTGGCTCATGCCTTCTTGTAATGTGGCATCGCAGGTCTTTTCTTAAACCACTAAGGGGGGAACACCAATTCAAAAGGAATAAAGACACAGTGGTCTACATACAAGAGGGCTCTTGACCATATGTGTATTTGGTCACTTCTTCTCATGAGGTTGGTGTGTGTGCACATGGATAAACCAATCCAGGTTTTCGTTGAAAGCATCACCCAAACGATGAAAGGAGCACCGCCTCACTGGGCCTCACATGAAAATTTGGAAAGCACCAAAACATTGGTCACTGAGAAAGCATTGGGTAAGGGTGAACATGCGAGACTATGAGAAACAAAACACTTGAGTCTTTCAACCTTTTAATACGGTTGCAGAAGTAAAGGCTAAAGCAGAGGAAAATGCATCAGTCATTTATGTACCAATGCCATTTGTTTTTGCAACTATTTTGGAAGCAATGAATGCCAAACTATACTTGTTTTTTCTGCATTAAGGAGGGCGTTACCCGACATTGTATGGTACGTGTAAAGAAAACTTTAAACGAGCAATCGAAGACTCGACTTATTGGGTCAAATTTTCAAGCCTGGTGAGTGCAAAATTGATCTTTATATGGAGTCTCCTTGGCTACATATTAAGTCGAAGCATGAAATCCAACGATATGGTGAGAAGGAACCACTTAGGAAGAAGACTTATTTAAATAATAAATATTGGCTTCATGGCTTGGCAGGTGTTTAATTAAAGTGGCTCATACTTGGAGTTTTGGCTTTATTGGCCGAACATGTGAGGATCATCACAATTGCATCCAAAGGTCGCATTTAAAGAACTATTGGTCAAAATCTCAATGGTCACCTCAACATGAATGCGCACTCAAAGTTGAGCATAAAAATCAAATGGTAAAGGGAGTTAACAAGTTCTGATCATTATGAGAGAGAGAGAGAGAGGACGAGTTGTGCTTTTCTTTTGGGTGATATGAACATTTATATACAATTTAGATGACATCGGAATATGGCGTGTATGTATGTATATATTAACATCCCATAACAAGGAAATTTTAATGATGGAAATGCGTTATTAGGGTGCAAGCGAAGCCACAGATCAACAAAAACATTAATAAAAACGATCTTCTGGGAGTGGACGTTGGCTTCTAAAATACAATGATAAGGCTCCAAAAGGATTGCATAGGTGTTAGCACTAACGTCCACCAAACAGGCCATAGTGAGACCACAGGTAGCTAAACATACATAGCTAAGTAACATGAATTTACATTTGAGCCCTTAGCTTTGCCTGCTAAATGTCTAAAAAACATGGGCATGGAAATCTTCTTTGTTGTTTGCAAACTCCTTATAACACAAATAGTTGAATTTTAGGCCTATCTTTAGAGAAACGGCTATAGCTTAATATTAGACTTGACTATATAATCTTCAAGGGAGATTTCAACCCATTGTTGGTATAGATTAACTTCTTGAGATTGAAGTCAGCAGGACAAGCTGGCAATTGATAGTAGAAAGGCATTAGAGCAGAAACCACTGGTTGGAAGGATCTATAAGCTATTTCCTGGGATTGTTTGTTGGGCACGTGTTGTGATGTGTTCGCTTGGGGTATTGATTTTGAGATTGACCTGTGAATAGTATTCATGGAATTAAATTTTTTTTACTTGCTAAAATGGAACTCTTGGCAAAGATAGTAGTCAAGAACTTGAACAAATCCATCTTTGAATGCAGACCTAGCCATGAAATTTTTCATCCTAACATTCTTAAAGATACAAGGGAATTTTTGATGCTAGCAGTGCAATGTATTTTCTTCACTAACCATCCAGTAATTTTTCTCCTACAAATTTCTTTATGTGCCTATATCCATGACAATATTTCAATCCATCAAAAATGACATTTCAGCTACCTAGAAGAATATAAAAGGGATTAGAACTTGTAGTAAAATATGTTACCATGTTATCTTAAATATTTAATTGATTATTTAATCAGTTTCTTCATTCATCATGGCCCTCTCAATCCCATGCCAATAGAATGGGGTACCTCATATGATATATAAAGCCTTGCAAATGTGGGAAAATAGTAAATCTTTCCAGTGAAAGTGCTTTAGCAATCAAAATTCTTCAATCTTATTTCTAGTCAAGGGTTTTCACTCTAATATGCGATGGGGAGGAAGAAATATGTGCCTACTCCTTATGAAATTTTCTCCATCCCAAGAACTCCTTTTTAGAGTTTCAATTCCATTACAAGTTGAAGTGAATATCTCCATAAGTGATTTCTATTTTTATTTTTGTTTAAATTGTGACGAATAAATGATTGACTATGTTCATTCTTGGTAGTTCTAAATGTTGTTTCTCATGAAACACAGATTGCATTAACCCTTCTCAGTGCGGAGTCTTCATTATTATCCGAAACAGACAGCTTTCTGATTTTAGACATAAACATAATTACTTCAGGATGAATATTAGCTAGCCGCTCTTTCACATCACCAACCTTCTCAGTCCATAGCACAATTGTGATTTGACTGATTGTCTCTTGCTCTATTATTTTTGCAGCTTAATGTCCCTATCAATGTTGCTGACACTTTACCTCTGTGAATTTACTCCAAATTTGACATGCTAAGCCCCCGATCATCTCTAGTCGTCCTTACTGATTTGATCACCTGCATTGACATAAACTAGAAAGAATGCATAGAACATCAAGAAAAACTTATTCCACTACAGAAATGAGGCATCTTACAAGAAAATCAAAACTGATGAATATGACATCTAGTCCACCTTGTAACGAAATGTCTCTGCACCTAGTGAAATTAAGGATGGCTTTACATATTTTTAAGGTTAACCTGCCCACTGCTCCTTCCTTTGACTGGTTTTCATGAGAATCCTATATCTTAAGCTTATAATGGTGGGTGCGAGTGTCCTATCCTCCTATTAAACCATCATATATCATTCAACAACTAAATCCATGCATTTGAACCATTGTATCAACATATGAATTTGCATCAATGTACTGAATTAATATGACTTCAAATTTTGAAATTTTCCTGCAAGATAACATTTATCATTAAAAAAAATCTGATCAAACATGAAGTAATCTCATGAATCCTTCAGATTTATATTGCAATATCCATCTCAAATAGATAGATCCATAATCTTAAATATTCTTATAAAAATGAATCTAGTTTCTCAAAAATATTAAAGAAGCTCAAACCACATAACAGAATAAAAAACCAGTAATTCGGATGCAATAAAATAGTAATTTTCCAATACTTCAGCAAAAATGGTTCAACACTAACATAACTTCAAAAATTATTGAACTCTAATGCGGAGCTATAAGAAAATATCTTTATTCAAATCGAAATAAGGACAAAAAAATTAGAGAACCTTTGAGAAAACCATTAGAAAGTGCATGCATCTCTGGTCAGAATTTGCAGTGCTCCTCGCGTTTTCACATTTGCAAATAGCAAAGTTGGATACCTAAATTATTCGAGCAAAAATATGTAGCTAGGAAGATTCATATATTGTTGGTCGCCAGTCTGAATCAAATGGGAAATTGTGCCAAGATGAGATTTCAGTAAGAGGAGATTTAAAGGTGTGATTCCACATGTATAGCTAAAACCATTGGCGTCTGATTGATCATGTTAAGCCCAAAATTTTTATTGTTGTTGATGATCATGGGCTCTTTCCAAAAACTAGCGCACAATGCATCATCCGATGAAGGAATTTTATCTGCCCATGTGTGCCATTCACTTTGATTTGGATCATATTGGGGGGAAATTCTACAAGCATCAATATTCTCAAGGGTTTGGCTTCATTCTAAACCATTCTGATGAAAGCCAAGAAAATCATGAATAGATCCCCCAATCCTGCATCTTGACTATTGGACTTAGTAGAATACCTAAAGAATGCAGTTTCGAAAACCGCAGATTGTTGAGACTGAAATTGCACCCAAAAGAAATTGCAATAGATCCCCCAATCCTACATCTTGACTATTGAACTTAATAGAATCCACGAAGAATGCAGCTTCGAAAACCACATATTGTTGAGACTGAAATTGCACCCAGAATAAATTGCATTAGATCCCCCAATCCTGCATCTTAACTATTGAACTTAGTAGAATCCTTGAAGAATGAAACTTCGAAAACTGCAGATTTTTGAGACTGAACTGGCACTGGGAAGAAATTTCAGTAAGGAAGTTGCAAGAACAAGACCCACAACAAAAACCCTAATCACTAAGCCGGTGAGAGATAACATAAACACATGTTTTGGGTGGGAGAAATGTTATTTTAACTGGAGGTCTAAAATTTAAAAGAAAAATGAATACTCTCGCCCTCCATTTTTCAAACATCATTTTTAATATTATGACTTCAAATATCATTTTAATATCATACCCATTGTTTTTCTTATGGATGTTGAGCACAGTCCGTGATTATTTGTAATGCCAACAATTGATTTAAAAGGAAGCTTCAAAAATCAATTCAATTTCATTCTAATAAATTTATTTTAAAAACATTGATGGCGAACCACACAATGAGTGGTTCAAAAGGCATGTACCTTAAAAAAATTATGTGATTTATCCAGAAGAGTTTTTAAAGAAATTAATTAATTAATTATTATAATAAAATTGAGATAAAATAGTATTTTTAGGAGAGGTATTTGCAACCCATGGTTTTGCTCATGGTATTCCACCTTGCCAACAAGGGGGAATTAACCTGATCGTAGGTCCCAACTAGACCTGCTCTCATTTGGAATGGCTAATCCCAACGAGTTTTAAGGATTATTATAAGGGTTAGGGGAATAATTAGTTAGTGGTTAAGGGATTAAGGATTAGGGGCTTAGGGCTTAGGGGAATAGGGGCTTAGGGGTTAGAGGTTTAAGGTCTAGAGGTTAGGGGAATAATGAGATAGTGGTTAAGGGGTTAGGGATTGGGGGTTTAGGGGTTAAGGGGTTATGGATTGAGGGCTTAGGGGTTAGGGGATTTAGGAGCATTTATGGGTTAGGGGAATAATGGGTTAGTTGTTAAATGGGTTAGGGGTTAAGGGAATATTATGCATTTAGAGGTTAAGGATTAATATTATGCATTTAGAGGTTTATGGTTTAGGGGGTTAAATGGGTTAGGGGTTGGGATTTTGGGTTTAACGGGTTAGGGGTTAAGGGGTTATAGGTTTAGGGTTTAGGGGGTTAAATGGGTTAGGGGTTTAGGGGGTTAGGGGATTTAGCAGTTAAGGATTTTGAGGTTAGAAGTTAGGGGCTAATGGGGTTAGGTTTTAGGGGGTTAGATGGGTTAGGGGTCGAGAATTAGGGTTTAATGGGTTAGGGTTAAGGGTCTAAAGGTTTAGGGTTCAAGGGGTTAGGGGTTAAGGGTTTATAGGTTTAGGGTTTATGGGGTTAAATGGGTTAGGGGTTTACTAGGGGTTTAGGGGGTTAAATGGTTTAGGGGTTAAGGGTTTAGAGGTTTATGGTTTAGGGGTTAAATGGGTTAGGGGTTTAGAGGTTTAGGTGGTTAAATTGGTTAGGGGTTGGGAATTAGTGTTTAAGGGGTTAGGGGTTAAGATGATAGTTTCATTGGTCTCTGTTTGTGCACAATAGTTGCTTACTCTTTGCGTCTCAATGTAACAATTTTGTAAGTATTGTTGCTTATTGCCATGTATTCTTTATTTATTAATTTATAGCATTTGTTATCCATTGCTTTACATTTATTGATGAAAATGTCTATTGCAATCAAACCAAATGTATTTTCAATCTCCAGTTTCAAACTCAGCCATTGTGTTGTCACACAATTTAAGTCTGGAGAATGGCCATCTAATGAAGTCTTAATAACCAGACTACACCTCATGACTACTCCAGAAAATCTTAAGTTCGAGTGTCCCACATTCATGAGAAATTTGGCTCTTATACTCTTACTCCACCTGACTGTGTCCTGGAAATACCCTTGTTTATTGCAAAAACATCCTAATGTTGTCGACCTTGTCCCTTAACAGACCAAGGAAACATATGTGACTAAGAGGAATGGAAAGAACTACAAAGTTGAAAAGAGTACAAAAGACCAAGATGGTTTAAAGGATAAGCTTGAAGAATGTAGCAGTGTTGAAACAAATAAAAGTTGTCCCAAACAAATAGTTGATAATGCGAAACCTTCTTTTGTACCAGTCAAGCAAGACTACATTCATGTGAGATCAAGAAGAGGCCAAGTGACTAATAGGCATAGCCTGGAAGATAGTGTATGGTTCCCTCTTTTTGATGAAATATTTGATCTACATTTTGTCTATCGAAGATTAACCATTTTAACCTTGCCAACAAGGCGAAATTAACCCAGTCGTAGGTCCCAATATGTCATGATATATATTAACTCTAGATATATATGAGAAGGAATAATAAAGACATATATTGATAGAGGTGGCGAGACAAGGGGAGTCACAAGGGAGAGATGGAGATAAACTGAAGGAGAGGGGAGAGAAGGAATGGAGAGAGAGAGAGAGGGAGAGGAGTGAGAGAAGTAGAGAAGGGTAAGAGAGGGATATAGTGACACAAAGATGGAAGGGGGGCAGAAATAAGGATAGAGGGAGGGATATAGTGAGAGGATTAGAAGGTAGAGAGAGAGAGAGAGAGAGAGAGAGAGAGAGAGAGAGAGAGGTAGGAGAGAAAGGGAGAGAGAAGAAGGACAAGAGATAGGACTTAAGAGAGAGGAACCAATATCATAGAAGAAAGAATATGTGACCAAATTACTCTATATGGAGATGGGAGATAGGGGCACCCTACCTATATACTAAATGTCTAAACGAAATGTGGTGTAAACGTCTGTAATGGTGGTCGATTATGCAAGGAGAGGATTTTATGAGGAGGCACTGGAATTTTAATGTGATATGCAAAAAACAAGTACCGAACCTAACCATTTCCAATTACCACACATATACAATAGTGTGAATACAAAGGGAGTGTGAATTGAGATTGCTAAGTACTGCTCCTATAAAATAAAATAAAAGATCAATTAAGTAAAAAGAAGATATAAAATAAACTATACTATAAATGATTTTTGTATTATAGTAGAATGAAATGGAAGAGATGAGCTATGATGCAGAAATATGCAAATACTATTGAAAACAAGAGAATACCCTCAGAGAATTAAAAAATCCTAACAACAAGATTGAAATTTAGTATCTGCCTATCAAAATTTCAGTTTTGTTCGAGTAGAAATTAAAGGATGTAAATTCAAGATTTCAAACACAACATGTACAATGGATTAAAACAACAAATATATTAGGCCCACTCTACACAAATCTGCAATCTAAGAATTCAGGATAAAAAGAGCAAGCTCCAACAACAATTGCATAGAATTCTTTATTACTACAACCTACAAGCTAATAGTACTCACCCTTATTATCTATTTCTACAAATGTCTAACTAGTGTGCCCATCCTTTTCATTTATAAGTTAAGAGAAGGTGTTGTTAGAAAATAGGCTAATGATAGCGTTAGTGGTGCATCTCCCTTGAGCATGAGCAACTCCCTCATAACTTTGCATTGTATGCAAGGCTTTTCTTTTAGAGTAGTGCATTATCATAGTAGATATAACTCCTCTCCTGAAGGTGCCTCATTCCATAAGTGTGCACTCATGAATGCACCTGAGATGATGGTGTTAATCTCCTCAACTAGTGTGTCATACTTGGTGGGTGTGACCCAACAACTAGTTCGTCTATCCTTGAAGGTGTCGTTATAAGCTTCTAGTTGTATTTAAGAATCTTTCTAACTGGTGTACCACAATCTAGCTCTGCAATCCTGGTGCTGCTCAGCTTCTCAAGGCTGAGGTGAGACCAACTCAGACCAACTAGGTAATCTAACACTGTTGAGAATTTATTTTTTCCAATAACCCAATATTCTCCCCCAACTTGTCAAACTTCCCCTTTGTTAGGAGCTTTGTCAAACAATTAACCATATGCAGCTTTTTCAGAATATGGTCCAACGCTACTAACTCCCTAATGAACTTGGAATCTTAGGAAATTGTATTGAATATCAATGTGTTTTAAATGGTCATGACACATTGAATTTTCATAGAGCTTGATGTAACTTTGATTCTCACAAGAGACAATATTGTGCTTCAACAACTGATTGGTTGACTCTACAATCAAGTTGCAAATCTAGATAGCTTCATAATAAGTATATGAAACTACCATATACTTTGCTTTAGTGGAATAGAATGCAATTGTTGCTTTCTTCTTGTTGATTTAATAAAAATGATTTATAAAATGATAAAAATGATGTTTAAAATGAGCCTTATGATGGTCTATTTATACACATTGATTGTTCACGAGGTGTAGGGGTATGTTTATATCATCACTGCCCTTGAAAGCTTTGTCTTGAAAGCACAGTAATTAGAATTTTCTTTAGTTAAGCACATTTTTTTGGTGGAATGAAGTTTATCAGATATCTATTTATACTTTGTAGAGGTTTGACTTTGTTTGTCCTTTGAGTGTTGGTGAGGTTTCTTTGTATTTTTTGCATCATAGTCTAAAGTATTTTGACTTGATTGTTTAACATGAAAGCTTTATGCTTATTGACAATATATTTTAAATACCTGCATGATCAAGAAACTGTTATGGTTAATTAAATTACTAATTAGGTACTACAGAAAGAGGATGATGTTGAGAGGGCTTGCCTAGGTGACTCTGGGAGAAACCCAGAGGTGGTCAGACAAAGCTCTTCTAAGTTACAAAGCTGAAGAGAAAAAAACCAGCTGATGTATAAGGGTCGTTCCACCCCGGGCTCTATGGAAAATCTTGGCAAAGAGTGATTACCTTTCCGTGTCTTTGTTTGGTCAATTTAGTGTGTCCTAAATTGCTGCATTTAATTTGTCAATCCCGTGAATCGTGTCGATGAAGTGCGGCGCACGCGATATGTGCAAGATAACCTATTTCTTAATCTTTTTGTCGTTTTTTGGTTTTCTAAGTGGTGAAATGGAAATTCTAAGATGAAAACAAGTTTGGTTATGTTTTTTCAAGGAAGTGATATCCCCTATAATGATTTACCACCTGAAACTTTAAAAAGCAATTTGAAATTGCAATTATACAGACTTGAAAGGAAATGAAAATGTGCCGCCGAAATGAAAAGGTGTCGCTAATCTAATAAATCAAAACAATGAACTATTGAGCAATGAAAACTAAACTACTCTTGGTCGCCAACTAAACATAAAAGGAACTATGCTTAAGGAAATTCAAAATTATAAATAAAATAATCTAAATCGTATTACATCAATTATCTTCTGATCCTTCATCATTAGTCCAATATGATTTTCTAAGTAATCATAAACAATTTGAGTAACCGATATTTTTAATTTGCGTAAAGTAACCACTAAACCATACACATACATCTAATCCTCACTATCACCCAAATTATGGGCTTTTGGGAGGCAATCGAAGATGTCATGCATGATTTAATATATCTAAATTTGCAGAAAAGAAACTAATACTAACCACACATTTCATAATACAATCCCTCACCATCACTCCATTGTGGTTTTCTTGAGTACAATCGAAGATGCTATGAGCAGAGCTAGTATATCTAAATTTAACTACCGAAGCGTATACAATACCGAAATTAAACAAAAGCATAGAAAATCAAATTAGCAACAGAACAATGTTAGTTCCATGTCACTAGTCAAAAAGCTAAGAAAATGTCAGTCACTATATATAACTCCGAAACAAGAACACCGAATGATTATCAACATAAAACATAAAACATAAAAGACAGAAATGAAATGGAAATTATGGAAATGTATAAACAGAAATGAAACAAATGCAATATATGAACATATGAATGGATTATGACACAATGAAATAAAATTAAAATTATACACTAATGCACAAACCTTAGCCGATAGGCTCTACTCCACTTTGGCAAAGGTCTTCAAATACGAATTAAGTTGAAAAAATGTAGTCTTCTCATATTAAAAGCAAATATTACAGAATGGTAATGTTACTGCGCACAAGTGCAACGTAATCACTACAAGAGCAGAAAGTAACTGTGTGATAATTAGTAGACTACATTCACTAATATCGACTAACTTCATATGCGTATGCAAACACATTATATATAACAACAAACTATAAATCGTTTCCTAAAGTTCATGCTAGTGGAGAGCACGTAGACCACTACGTCCATACTCGATATAGGAGCATGGCCGTGTTGGAAAGTAAATCTACGAGAGGTGGATGCTTGAATTCGACTCTAGAACCCCGTACAAGATGTTTCCATTTATTCTCCGCAAAATAGAAATGACCGTATGGATCTTCATGTGACACGAAACAGAGTCCGCCGACATGAAACTCCATGGTTGACTTCCATGTGGACGCCTTTGACTCGCGCTTCTTTTGGATGAGTTTGCTTGAACTAACAGATACGAACCATGTCCACGTCATTCCTAACCCGCCCATGTGGCTCGTTTTCCTTGTAGACACCCTCGTAGCATAGAGTTTCACAAAATAGCCGCGGAAAGTTGCAAGAAATTGCGCAAAGTGGCAAGATTCCGCACTCGAATGAACAAAATCTAGATCAAATAGCAAACACAAAAATATAATTAAAAACCATGTTAGATGCTCTTTTTACATGATATTGACAATTTGGGAGGTTTAGGTGAGTGAAAAGGTATGGAAAAAATGTATGGAAAAGATTCAAATTCGGGACTAACATACCCCCACCGTGAAGGTGTTGCATGTCCTCATGCAACCAAAATTTTGATACTCTTCTTTCCGCCCATGTGCTTTGATACTAAACGCAACACATCCAATCCTCTCCTCTTCTTCCCATCAAGCAATATTCCGGGTTTCTTCATTAAGCACCTAAATTTGATATTTACAAGTGCTCGCTCAATTTCCGGCATTTCCTTTTCAATTTCTTATTCTTCTTCTCGCCATATTCCCAAATGTGTCATAGTATTATCATGGATGATCTTGTCCAGCTTTGCCTTGTTCTTTCAATGTCTCATTTTTCATTTTTGATGTGCCTATTTAAAAGCTCCAACTCAAAAATTTCCTCGTTTTTAATGATTGAACTAAATCATCCCGCAATGTATGAGGTCGAATGGAAGAAGTACTTGGACCTATGTATCGCCTTTTCCAAAGATTATATATAGTCATATACCTCCCTACGTTTGGGGTCTATTTCGTGTGTCATTTTTATTGGGTCGTCTCAAATGCCGTGAAGGAGAAAGTTATGTTCAAAAACTGCCGAGGGGAGGCTTACATCAATATTTTGTCGAGAATAGATGGAGTATGCTCATCACACCGATTGGGAATGAAATGAACCAGGTTCACTAACCGACCGAGGATGGACTATGGTCACTTGGGGACTCCGTTCGATGTCTCCTCTCCCAAATCAATGAAATGAGGACCCTTAATTTGCGTTTTTCTCAATTTTCCTCAAGTCCGCCGCTTCTCCTCACACGCCGTGGTACACTATCCTTTTGTTTTTGTTTTCCTTTTCTCTCAAGCTTTCTGGATATAGATGACCGTTTTTGAAGATAAACTAATCTTCGTATAGCATTTGATGATCTTCTTCTTCGAAGAAGGAGTTTTATGTACATCCTCAATAGTTTCTCTTTTTTCTTTGGTGCTATTGGCTTCTTACCCTTGATTTCCTTCTTCTTCCTTTTTACCACTTCTCTTCTCATCGCTCTTTCCATAGTAGCAGTAGGAGTATTTTGGATTTCATCAATGATTCTTTTCCTCCTACTCTTCTTGCCGATAACAAGAGAATTTCTTGAGTAGAAGTAATTTGGGTTTCAACATTTATTCTTTTCTTCTACTCCTTCTTGTTGAACTACCTTCAGAATTTCCCGAGGTTCCTCAAAGAAATTTCTAACTAGAAATTGTTCCGATGTGTCTTTCTTTCCTTTAACTCCTTTTCAATCGAATTTTTATAAGGCCGTGTGATATAGATGGGGCTCTACATCTCCTAAGTGTTTTTGAACAACAAGGGCCCATTTTCTTCAAGCTATTGAATAGAAAATAAGTGGGAGACGGAGAGTTTGGTTTTCTAGAAAATTCATCAATAGCTCGGTATGGTACATACATGGACCCAAAACTGCCTTCACATGTAATGAATTTCCGAACAAATTAGCAGAAAGTGGCCCATTCTTCTTTCAATGCATGCATAGGAATTCCCTTCTTTTAAAAATGCTTATGTCCATACCTTGGTTTCGTAATATTTACCTTCCATGTCTCTTCATCATCGATGCTTTTATTTTTGAACCAACGCTCCCCCTCCCCGAAGAAGTTTTGTGGTCGTTGCTATAGATGCTTCATTGACTGCAATCTGAGGTCTCCAATCTTCGCTTCCGAGCCATCAAACTTACCTCCTCGTAAATGCTTTCGTAACTTCTTTGTGATAACCCCGAATTTCCGAATAAAACGTTGTGCCTCCATTTTTCTTTCCTCAATATCTCTTTTCGCGATATCCCTCTATAAATCCTTGCCTCCTACCGTTTCTCTTAGCAATTCTACCCATTTACTGTTTCTTCACAAATTTGCCTTTGTGAGGGGATTAAAATGGAAATAGAATGGTTGAATGCACAGAACGAGCACAATGGCCGTGGGGATGTATCATAAAATGGGAATGAGCACCATAAACTAATGGAGTGAGACCGTGAGTAGATATCCTCGGAAGTGAGGAATGAGCAAAAGGAAAACGAAATGGAATGAGACAATGGGTAAATATCCCTGAGTGAGAATGAGCAAAGTGGGGTTTCGTAAACACTAAGCAGAGACACAACAAAAAGAGATTAACACAAAGTATAATACATTCGACAACATGAATTTTGGTGGCCGTGTAATAAATATGAACACGTTTCAATCAACTATGAATTTATGCTACTGTAAGAGTCCTTGGTCAAATCAAATACGTCTCATTATCTCCATGGGATATTGGAACATGAGTGAAAAAATCGGAATTTCAATGATAAAACCGTTTGTGAATGAATGCAAGAGGATAATATGGAGATCGTGAAAGGTTACGGAATCCGCTGAATATAATCATCGCGCGTAATGGATAGAGCTCATGGTTCAAAACTATATAAAAATGTGTTTTTCAATGCTATTTGAAATAAATTTTATTCATACCTTTGGAATCTTTGCCTTTGCCCTTGGTCTTCAACTGATTGATCTCCATTGGTGTCTTGAATGCTCCATTGATCCTCTCACCTGCATTTTATTTCATAATTATAGAAATAACATCTAACTGTACATTCTCTTTGAAAACAGAGTAGTAGCTGCGGAATCTGCTTCTATAGAATATCTAAAACGTAGTAGCTGCGGAATGTCATTCTTGAATATCTATAGAAGGTTTTTCTAAAACTCTACCAGATCTGAGTTGTACATCGTTGAGAGGAACAATCATATAGGTAGGAAATTGTTGTCCTTCTACCATATGAGTAGTCTGAGGATTCTTATTATTAGGATTTGGAAATGGCTGAGCTAGAAGTTGATTTGTCTTCGTTGGTATGGGAGCATGAGTTGAGGATTTGTATTTCGTTGAGAAGGTTGTTGTTGTGGAAATGGCAATGAAAGTTGTGGATTTGGGCTTGGAAGTTGTGGAGTTTGTTGATTTTGAAAAGATGGAGGATATCGATAAAATTGAGAAAACCTCCCATAAGGATTTTGCATCCCTTGTACCCATGGTCGATATGAATTTTGATGTTGGGGCCAAGGTTGTTGCCAAGGATTCCAATTTGGTGGGGTTTGAAGATTCATGTGGTTGTTAAACCTTGAGATTGTTGTCCCCGCCAAGGTCTCCTTGCGACAAAATGTAGAGATTCTACCGAATTTGGATCTTCTTGAAAAACAAAATTTTGAGGTCGTAGAATGACGTGGACAGAGTTCGTGTCCTATTGGTTCAAGAAAACTCATCCAAAGAAGCCGTGGTCAAAGGCGTCCACATGGAAGTCAACCATGGAGTTTCATGTCTACGAATCGTTTCGTGTCACATGAAGATCCATACGGCCGTTTCTAAGCTCCGCGGAGAATAAATCGACATCTCAGACAGGCTCCCAGAGTCGAATTCAAGCATCCACCTCTCGTAGGATTTACTTTCCAACACCCGCCATGCTCCTATATCCGTGGACGTAGTGGTCTACGTGCTCTCCACTAGCATGAACTTTTAGGAAACAGCTTATAGTTTGTTGTTATATATAATGCGTTTGCATACGCATATGAAGTTAGTCGATATTAGTGAATGTAGTCTCCGTTATCTTTTGATTAGTATGGTCCGTAGTGATTACTTCCGCACTTGTGCCGTAACATTACCATTCCCGTAATGATCGCTTTTTAATATCGAAGACTCGTTTTTCAACTTAATTCGTATTTGAGGACTCACAAGGCCGGAGTAGGCCCCCGCTCGCCCAAGGTTTTGCATTAGTGTGTAATTTTAATTTCATTTCATTGTGTTATAATCCATTCATATGTTTATATATATTGCATTTGTTTCATTTCTCGTTTATACACTTCCATAATTTCCATTTCATTTCTCGTCTTTTATGCTTTATGTTGATAATCACCGACGTTGTTCTTGTTTCAAAGTTATAGATAGGCACCGGCATTTTCTACAGCTTTTTGACTAGTGACATGGAACTAACATTAATTACTGCTAATTTGATTTTCATAGCTTTTGTTTAATTTCGCGTATTGCTTATCTCGCTTCCGCAGTTAAATTTAGATATACTAATCGCTTCGCGCATCTTTAGTTGCTCCGAAAGCCACAACCGGATCGATGGTGAGGGATTGTATTATGAAATGTGTAGTTTAGTATTAGTTTCTTTTCTCGCAAATTTAGATATACTAAGTCGCTCATAGCATCTTCGCTGTTCTCCGAAAGCCACACTCGGACCGATGGTGAGGGACACAGAAATGTGTAGTTCAAACATTAGTTTCTTTTTCCGCAAATTTAGATATATTAAATCATGCATGACATATCTGGCTGTTTCCGAAAGCTAAGCAACTCGGACCGATGGTGAGGGATTGAATCATGTGTGTATGGTTTAGTATTAGTTTACTTTCTCGCAAAATTAAAATATCAAGCATTAAATTTTTTTTATGATTACTTCCGAAAATCATAGGGCCGGACTAATGATGAAGGATCGTAAGATAAATTGATGTAATCTCGATTTAGATTTATTTTGTTGCAATTTTGAATTTCCTTAAGCATAGTTTCTTTTATGTTTAGTTGCGCAAGAGTAGTTTAGTTTTCATGCTCAATAGTTCATTGTTTTGATTTATTAGATTAGCAAGACCTTTTCATTTCAGCAAAAAGACATTTTCATTTCCTTTCAAGTCTTTGTCATTGTAAATTTCAAATTGCTTTTTAAAGTTTCAAGTTGCAACTCAATATAGGGGATATCACTTCCTTGAACAAACATAACCAAACTTGTTTTCATCTTAGAATTTCCATTTCACCTTAGAAAACCAAAAACGACAAAAAGTTAAGAAATAGGTTATCTTGTACATATAGTGCGCCGCACTTCATCACCATTTATTCCGGGATTGAAAAATTAAATGCAAGAATTTAGAACACACTAAATCGACCAAACATTTTGGCGTCGTTGTCGTGGAAGTGTGTAACTAGGTAGCCAATTTCTTATAAAAACATAAAATCATAAAAGAAGGGAAAACTTGATAACTTCTTGAAGTATGCTCTCCTCTTTGCACCTAGTGTGATCTGGAGGATCGTAAAAGAGAGTTATTGGTTTAGTAATTTCTTAAGTATGCTCTCTTCGCAGACCTAGTGTGATCTCGAAGATCATAAAGAGAATTATTAGCCTCAACTTTTTTTTTTTTTTTTTTAAATAAAAAATAAAAAAATGACATGCATAGAGCAAGAGATTCTAGGGGAAGGCTTTATAGCCAAATCCAAGAGTTCGATTTTCACAACTCCATCTTCTTCAAGGCATAGATCGATTCACCACCATCTACCCCTAGCCTTAAGATTTTTGGAAGTCAAGGAACAACTCGAATTAGAGGATTCTCCTATACCACCTACTAAAACCCACTAGAAAACAAAGAGACTTTCTCTCATCCTCCCTTGGTAGAAGAACTAGAGGATTATAAGGACTCTTAAATAAACTATCATGGCAGAGAAGTAATAAAGAGAGGGAGGTAGAAGAGGAGGAGACAATGGAGACAACAATGGTGAAGGAAATAATGGTAGAAATAGGGAAGGAGACAATTTGTTTGGGTTCCCTATAGTTGATGAGGAAACTCATGCAACAATGAAAAATATCTCACCATCTCGGTTTCCTCCTAACTTTTATGGATTGCGATGAGGATCCCGAAACATTTCCGTTTGAGTTTGAAGTTGTGTGCCGAACTTATGACTATATGGAAGATTCTCAAAAACTCAAACCTGTTTCCTTCAACATTGAAGTGGATCTCGCTTTGAAATGGTTCATGGGATTAGCCACTCAATCTATTAGGACTTGGAATGAAATGAAACAAACATTTTTGGATAGATACTTGGACTATTGTATGCCCACCAATCACAAGGATGAGGTATTCAAAATGATGCAAAAAGAAGATGAAAATTTGGAAGACTTACTTGAAAGATTTCAATACAACTTGAAAAGAGCAAAGATGAGCAATTTAAAATGATGAAACCTTGAAAGCCCTCATATTAAAAGCTATTAGAGATGAATGGGATAGACATTTTAAACATGATGGGAAAGGAATCATTTCTCAAATCAATTTCGTGATATACCGTAATTATGTATCCATCTCTCAAGGGGAAAATCTAAAACCTGGAAAAGGGCCTAGATCCTTCTTATTAGGGCTAACAAATCCGCAACCTGGATCATAAGTAGGGCAGAGATTGGTAATATGCTTGATGAGTTCAAAACTGATATCTTAGGGAGCCTTAGTGAACAACTAGACACCCTTAAAATTCAAAACAAGCAGAAGTGCAATCGTATGCTTTAGCCATCTTTTGTCCGAAATGTAGGAAGAAACATGCTTTAAGGGAATGTCCCTTGGATGCAAAAGTTGTAGAAACATGTATGATTTGCTCAGAGAATCATGAGATCAAGGATTGTCCTTCCATTCCCGGACTCAAAGTCATCTTTTCAAGAAGATCTAAATTCAAGAGAATCTCTCTCGCTTTGTCGCAAGAGACCTTGGCAGTAGGGACAACAATCTCAAGGGTTTAACAACCCCATGAATCTTCAAACCCACCAAATTGGAATCACAACAACCTTGGCCCCAACATCAAAATTCATATCAGCCATGGGTACAAGGGATGCAAAATCCTTATGGGAGGTTTTCACAATTTTATCAATATCCTCCATCTTTTCAAAATCAACAAGCTCCACAACTTCCAAGCCCAACCACAACTTTCTCATCGTCATTTCCACAACAACAACCTTCTCAACAAAATACAAATCCTCAACTCATGCTCCCATACCAACAGAAGACAAATCAACTTCCACTACCCATTGCCAAATCCTAATAATAAGAATCCTCGTACTACTCATATGGTAGAAGGACAACAATTTCCTACCTATATGATCGTTCCTCTCAACGATGTACAACTCGTATCCGGTAGAGTTTTAGAAAAACCTTCTATAGATATTCAAGAGCAAGATACCTCTCGAGGAGGACTCTCTTCAAGGAAGTAAGGGTTCGAGGAAGGATCTCTTCAAAATTCAAGCATGCAAAAAGAAAAAGAAAAGTTAACACCCACAACTCCTATAGTTGAGCAAACTCCGCATCTTCATCTACACCTCCTTTTCCGAAAGACTACAAATTGACAAGGGGGTGGAAAACAAATCTTGTTGCCTAACTATGACTTTCTAGATGAATTGAAGAATGTTTGTATCAAGATTCCATTGCTACAAGTCATTCGAGAAATTCCTATTCTAGCAAAAAACTATAAAGGAGTTGAGTTTCAAAAGACTAGAAGGAAACTAAAAGACACAAGAAGAATCCACCTGCAGGAAATATTGCAAAGACATTATGATGGGAAAAATTACCATGTGCAGAAGTATGTAGATCCAGGAAGTCCAATTGTCAAGACACATATAAATGGAATAGAAATTCCAAACACATTGATTGACTTAGGGCCGCTATCAACATTATGAGTAGACAAGACCATGTGAATGCTTAAAACTTCCTAATCTTCTTTTTACACCTACTTTACCGCAACTTGCGTATCGATCAGTTTATTAAAATCCGTATGGTGTATTAGAAGATATTTTACTTCCTTAGATTCTTGGGGAATATTCAATAGACTTTATGATTTTGACTCCCAAGAGTAATCTAGGAGGACATCCACTTATCTGGTGAAGACCTTGGCTAGCCACAATTCGATGCTTTTATTAGTTGTAGATCCGGAGACATGTACATTTCTAATGGTAATTCGACAAAGAAATTCAATTTGTATCCTTCAAGAAGAGCAATCACAGAATAGGAGACAATGAATGGGTCGATGATGAGAACACTATACAACCTCGTCTTTACCATTTCCCCGAAATCAAGGAGGATAGTCAAATTTCGAACACATTAGAAAATTTTGAGATATCTTCGTAATATGGCCCCACACAATTTTCAAACTTGGAATCTCGACATAGAATATTTATCACCAAGAAAATGTCTCCTTACTCTATGGAAGAGTTTGCACTCGCTATTGAGATTTTAAAAAACATTGAATATCAATAAACATTTGGAGAAGTCACAACAAGAAGAATCGACTTAATCTTGCAAAAACATTCTATCGCATTTGCATGGGAGTATACCGACATGAAGGGTATATTGATCCTAAGACTTGCATCCATCATATCTATATTGAGGAAAACAAGAGACCAATCGTACAACCTCAAAGAAGGATGAATCCAAATCTTAGAGATAGTGAAAGAAGAGCTCCAAAAACTTTCAATGTAAACTTCATTTATCCAATTTCAGATAGCCGATGGGTTTCTCCTTTGGTTATAGTACCTAAAAAGAATGGTAAATGGATGGTATGCATTGATTAAGGTGGAATTGAACAAAGCAACTTTGAAGGATCACTTTCCTTTGCCTTTTATTGACTTCCATTAGATACACACAGTAAAAAGTACTTTTCATTTTTGGATGGTTTTAAGTACATAATCAAAATACAGGTAGCACCCGAAGATCAAGATAAGACCACATTTACTTGTCCATGGGGAACTTTTGCCTACCGAGTGCTTCCTTTTGGTTATGTAATGCACCAAGAACATTCCAAAGAGCAAGATTTCAGGAATTTTTTCCGGGATTCAATCCATGATTGTGTAGAAGTTTATATGGATGATTTTACAGCTTTTTATGGTAATTCATTTGAAGAGGCATTAGAAAATTTGGAAAGTTCCTCATAAGATGTAAAGAAACAAACCTTTCATTAAGCCATGAAAAATGCTTTATGATGTTTACCGAAGGGATTGTTTTAGGACATCATATTTCGTGAGATGGGATTATGTTGATAGATCAAAAGCCGAAGTCATCTCCAAGTTGCCTATTCAAAATTGTCAAAGAGATGTTAGAAGTTTTCTAGGATTTCCATCGGTTACTATAGAAGATTTATAGAAAACTTCACTAAAATAGCATCTCCACTCTTCAAATTGCTTACAAAAAGACTCGTGAATTTAAATGGGATCCCGATTGTCAATCAAATTTTGAAACTTTGAAAACAAGAATATCCGAAGCACCTATCTTGAGAGGACCAAATTGGAAACTCCCTTTTTCATATTTCTACAAACATGTTTTCGTATACAGCTCTTGAGCCGTGTTGGGTCAAAAAAGATTTAATTCCTTATGCCATTTATTACACTGAAGAAAAATTCTGATTCTGCTGCAGTTGAACTATACCGTGATCGAAAAAAGAGTTTTTAGCCGTTGTTCATGCAATTAATAAGTTTAGACATTACATAATGCTATGAAACTTTTATTCATACCGACCATTCCGTAATTAGATATTTAATGAACAAAAACTCACATTAACAAAGAGTGACAAGATGGTGCTTTACTTTTGCAAGAATTCAATATTAATGGTGTTGATAGACCAGAAAACAATTACGTAGCCGATTCTTTGTCTAGGATCTCGAATACTAAAGAAGATTCTCCCGTAGAAGATAAATTTCCCGATGAATACTTGTTTGCAAGAACTATTAAGACCCCTTGGTATGCAGATATTGCTAACTATTTGCTGCTGTGAAACTACCTTCACATTTATTTCCAAGAGAAAACGAAAAATTATTCAAAGAGAGTTCAAAATATTCATGGATTTCTAACAAATTGTTTAAAATGTGGGTGGCCAGATTCAGATCGTAAGATGTGTCGTGGAAGATGAAAATGCCCGATATTCTTAAGGCATGTCATGATGAACCATGCGCGGACACTTTGCGTAATAAAAAAGGACAAATTTATAAAATCTTTCGGGATAATTATTGGCCTTCCCTCTTCAAAGATGCAAAACAATATGTCAAAAGGTGTGACAGCTGCCAAAGTGTAGGGAAACCTACCCTTTCAAGTGAAATGCCATTGCAAACACAAGTACTCATTGAACCCTTCGAAAAATGGGCTTTAGATTTCATTGGACCTATTAATCCACCATCCAAGCAAAAGAAGTATATATTGGTTTGTACTGATTATGTTACTACATAGGTAGAAGCCAAAGCATTTGTATCCGCTACTGAAAATTCAGTTGTTCATTTTCTTTATGAGGATATTTTTGCTCGCTTTGGTGTTCCAAGAGAAATTGTGACAGATCAAGGGAGCCAATTTACATCCAATTTGGTGGAGAAGTTGATGGAAGAATACAAATTCAAGCACAGAAGATCTACTCCTTACCATCCGCAAGCAAATGGTCAAGTGGAGTCCACAAATAAAGTTTTTGAAAGTATCATCACCAAAACTGTTCATCTACATAGAAGAGATTGGGCAGAAAGGCTTCCTGAAGCCTTGTGGGCCTACAGAACTACATGGAGAAATACAACAGGACATTCTCCCTATGAACATGTTTATGGGAAAGAAGTCTTGCTCCCCATTGAGTTCCAAGTCAAGACCTTCAAGATAGCAGTTCAGTTGGGGATGGACTTATCAGAAGCCCAAAAGCATAGAATGGAGCAGTTAAATGAGCTAGATGAGATCAGACAAGAAGCAATTTTAAAAACTGATCTAGTTCAATATCAAAGAGCTAAATGGCATGACAAGTACATCAAAGAGAAGAAGTTTCAAGAAGGAGATTGGGCATTGTTATTTGATTCCAAGTTTAAAGATTTTCAAGGAAAATTTCGGACTCATTGGCTTGGGCCATATGAGATTGACAAGATCTTTAGCAATGGAGCGGTAAGAATCAAGACCATTGATGAGTTTCAAACTCCTCTTATTGTGAATGGCCATAGATCGAAAGTTTATCATAAGCCACTCTCAAAAGAGGATTTTGTCAAAATGTTTCAAGAAAGTTCTGCAATCAGGCTGGTACAGAAGAATTCTTCTTCTCCACCAGCCTAGCTTTTGTTCTTTTCAGTTAAAAAATAAATAAATAAAAAATAAAAAATATGCTATAAGCCTAAAAACCAATCACTGATTGGCAGTCTTATATAGAAAATATAGGGTGAAAATCAGGAGCACCTGACACTCTATATTTTCCAAAAAAAAAATCTCTCTTTCATTTCACAAATTTTGTGAACATTCACTCCATTCCATTCCACTTCATTCCATTTCATTTCACTTCATTTCACTCCATTCCACTTCATTTTATCCATTTCATTCCATTTCATCAATAAAAATATTTTTCATGACCATTTCCATCTGGTCATTTGTCATCTGTTCATCTCCATTCATCCAAGTAATAGCTGTGTCAGTTTCCGCAGCTGACATGTGTTTCCGCAGCTGACTCCAGTTTCCGCAGCCAGAAGCAGATTCCGCAGCTACTACTCTGTTTTCAAAAGAGTGTACAGTCAGATGTTATTTCCATAATCATGAAATAAAATGCAGGTGAGAGGATCAAAAATGAAGACATGGAGCATTCAAGACACCAATAAAGAGCAACTAGTTGAAGACCAAGGAAAAGGCAAAGATTCCAAAGGTATGAATAAAATTTATTTCAAATAGCATTGAAAAACACATTTTTATATAGTTCTAAACCATAAGCTCCATCCATTATGTGCAATGATTATATTGACAATTCCGTAACCTTTCACGATCTCCATATTACCCTCTCGCATTCATTCTCAAATGGTTCCATCATTAAACCCCGATCTTCACTCATGTTCCAATATCCCACCAGTGACAATGAGACGTATTTGATTTGACCACGGACTCTTACAGCCGCATAAATCCATAACCGTTGTTGAAACGTGCTCATATTTATTGTGCAGCCACCAAAATTCAAAACGCTACCAGATGTGTTATACTCTGTTAATCTCTCTGTCGTGTCTTTGCCGTGCTTACGAAACGACACTCTGTTCTGTCTCACTCCATTTCGTTCATTGTGCTCATTCCCATTATCTGATATTTACCCACAGTCATTACGCTTATCTCTGTGCATTCAGCCGTTCTATTTCCATTTGAACCCTCACGCAGGCAAATTTGTGAAGAGCAGAAAGAAAAAATGGGTAAATTGCTAAGAGCAGAACCGGAAGGACCTAAGTTTATGGAGGGATATCCACAAGTAAGGGATATATTGAAGAAAGAAAATTGGTTGCGGTTTATCCAGAAATTCAGAGGTTATCATAAAGAAGTCACGAAGGCATTCGCAAGGTCGTTTGATGGCTTGGAAGCAGAGATTGGAGACCTTAATTTTGCGGTCAATGAAGCATCTATAGCAACAGCCACGGAACTTCTTCAAGAGGGTGAGCGTTGGTTTAAAAATAAAAGCATCAGTGATGAAGCATGGATAAAAATCTTACGAAATCAAGGTATGGACATAACTGTTTTTAAAAGAGGAATTCCTGTGCATGCATTGAAAGAGGAATGGGCTACTTTGCTGCTAGTTGTTCAGAAATTCATTACATGTGAAGGTCATTTTGGGTCCATGTATATGTACCATACCAGGTTACTGATGAATTTTCTAGATAATCAAACTCTCAATCTCCCATATTTTCTATTCAATAGTTTGAAGAAAATGTTCGTGACTGTTCAGAAACATTTAGGAGATGTAGAACCCCATCTATATCACCACGGCCTTGTAAAAATTTAGATTGAAAAGGAGTTAAAGGAAAAGAAAGACACATGGGAACAATTTCTAGTTAGAAATTTCTTTGAGGAACCTCAGGAAATTCCCGAAGGTAGTACAACAAGAAGGAGTAGAAGAAAAAGAATAATTGATGAAACCCAAATTACTCCTATTCAAGAAATTCCTGAAGGTAGCACATCAAGAAGAAGTAGGAGAAAAAGAACAATTGATGAAATTAAAAATACTCCTACTACTACAATTGAAAGAACTGATAGGAAAGAGAGACTGTCAAAGAGGAAGAAGAAAGAAATCAAGGGTAAGAAGCCAATAATACCAAAAGAGAGAAAAACTATTGAGGCTATACATAAAACCCCTTCTTCTGAAGAAGAAGATAATCAAGTGTTATATGAAAGATTAATTTATCTTCAAAAACAGTCCTCTATGGCCAAGAAGACAGAGAAAGGAAAACAAAAACAAAAGGATAGTGTACCACAGCGTGTGAGAAGAAGCAGCAGACTTAAGGGCAAATTGAGGAAAACACAAATGAAGGGTCCTCATTTCATTGAATTGGGAGAGGAAACATCTGAACAGTACCCAGCTGACCATAGTCCATCTCAGTCAGTTAGTGAACCTGGTTCATTTCATTCCCAGTCAGACATTGAACATACTCCATCCCATTCTCAGCAAGATGTTGATGTGAGCCCTTCTCAACCAGATTTTGAAGATAACTCTCCTTCACGGCATTTTGGGGACAACCCAATAAAAATGACACCTGAAATAGACCCCAAGCAGCAGGAAGTATATGACTATATAGAATCTTTGGAAAAGGCAGCTACAGGTCCCAGTACTTCATCCATCCAGCCTCATACAGTACAGGATGATTTAGTCCAATCACTAAAACAGGAAATCTTTGAGCTAGAGCTTTTAAATCGACACATCAAAAATGAAAATGAGACATTGAAAGAACAAGGCAAACTGGACAAAATCATCCATGATAATACCATGCTACATCTGGGAATATGGCAGAAGAAGAATAAGAAATTGAAAAGGAAATGCCAAAAGTTGAGCAGAGCACTGGTTAATATCAAATTTAGGTGCTTAATGAAGAAACCCAGAATGTTGGCAGCACCAAGGAAGAGGAGGAGAGGATTGGATGTGCTGGCTGAAGTGTCAAGGCACATGAACTAAGGAAGGAATATCAAAATTTTGGTTGCATGAGGACATGCAACACTTTCACCGTGGGGGTATGTTGAGTCTCAATTCTGCATCTTTTCCATACACTTTTCTATACCATTTTCACTCACCTGAACCTCCCAAGTTGTCAATATCATTGTATGTTAATTGCAAAAGAGCATCTAACATGGTTTTTAACTATATTTTTGTGTCTGCTGTTTGATTTAGATTTTGTTCATTTAGCTGCGGAATCTTGCCACTTTCTGCAGCTGCTGCAACTTTCCGCAGCTATTTTGTGAAACTCTATGTTACAGGTGTCTACAGGAGAAAAGAGCCACATGGGCAAGTCAGAAATAATGTGGACATGGTTCGTGTCCTATTGGTTTGAGAAAACTCATCTAAAGAAGCCGCGGTCAAAGGCGTCCACATGGAAGTCAACCATAGAGTCTCACGGTGACAGGACTCTGTTTCGTGTCACGTGAAGGTTCATATGGCCGTTTCGGAGCTTACGGAGGACAAGTCGACATCTGTACATGGCTCCATAGCCGAATTCAAGCATCCACTCCTCATAGATTTACTTTCCAACATGGCCATGATCCTAGATCCGTGGACGTAATGGTCTACGTGTTCTCCACCAGCATAAAATTTAGGAGACAGTTATATTTCTTTTGTTATATATAACGCGTTTGCATACGCATATAGAGTTAGTCTCGATTAGTCTCTGTTATCTTTTATTAGTCTGCTCTGTAATGTAATTATGCTGCCTTAGTGCCGTAATACTACCATACTGTTATGACTGCATTTTAATATAAAAAGACTCTGTTTTCCAACTTAATTCGTACTTGAAGATCGTTGCCAAGGCTGGTGTAGAGGGCCCCTGCTCAGCTAAGGTTTTTTGCATTAGTGTATAGTTCTTATTTCATTTCTTTAAAGCTCATTGTGCCATAATCCATTCACATGTTTATACATTGCATTTTTCATGATACATATGCTTCATTTCTGTTTATAAACTTTCATGCTTTCCATTTCACTTCTGTCTTTCGTGTTTTATGTTATTAATCACTGATCAGTGTTCTTGTTTCAGGTTATAGATAGGCAGCCCGGGCATTTTCATAGATTTTTGACTAATGACATGGAATTAACATTGTTCTGCTGCTAATTTGTTTCTCTTAGTTTCTGTTTAATTTCAGTACTGCTTTGTTTAATTCAGTTTTGCTCATTTGCTTCAGTAGTTAAATTTAGATATATTAAACTGCTCATAACATCTTCAGTTGCCTCCGAAAGCCACAGCTGGACTGATGGTTAGGGATTGTATTATGAAATGTGTAGTTTAGTATTAGTTTTCTTTCTACAAATTTAGATATATTGAACTTCTCATAACATCTTCAGTTGCCTCCGAAAGCCACAGCTGGACTGATGGTGAGGGATTGTATTATGAAATGTGTAGTTTGGTATTAGTTTCCTTTCTGCAAATTTAGATATATTAAACTGCTCATAACATCTTCAGTTGCCTCCGAAAACCACAACTGGACTGATGGTGAGGGATTGTATTATGAAATGTGTAGTTTGGTATTACTTTCCTTTTTGCAAGTTAGAAATATTAAATTGTGCATGACATCTTCAGTTACCTCCGAAAGCCACAACTGGACTGATGGTGAGGGATTGAATTATGAATGTATGATTTGATATTAGTTTACTTTCTGCAAGTTAGATATCAGTTACTCAAGTTGTTTATGGTTACTTCCGAAAATCATAGCTGGACTAATGATGATGGATCAGAAGACAAGTTGATGTAAATTGATCTAGATTTACTTTATTGCAACTTTTGGATTTCTTTCAGCATAATTTATTTTGTGTTTAGATAGCAGCAAGAATAGTTTGCTTTCATGCTCACTAGTTCACTGTTTTGATTTATTAGATTAGCAGCACCTTTTCATTTCAGCAGCATATTTTCATTTCCTTTCAAGTTTTGTCATTGTAAGTTTCAAATTCCTTTTTAAGTTTCAAGTTGGTAAATTATTATAGAGGATATCATTTCCTTGAACAAACATAACCATACTTGTTTTCATTTTAGAATTTTCATTTCATCTTAGAAAACCAAAAACGACAAAAAGTTAAGAAATAGGTTATCTTGCACATATAGTGCGCCGCACTTCATCAGCTTACGAATCCCGGATTGACAAATTAAATGCAGCAATTTAGGACACACTAAATTGACCAAACAAGATATGTTGAGTCTCAATTCTGCATCTTTTCCATACACTTTTCTATACCTTTTTCACTCACCTGAACCTCCCAAGTTGTCAATATCATTGTATGTTAATTGCAAAAGAGCATCTAACATGGTTTTTAACTATATTTTTGTGTCTGCCGTTTGATTTAGATTTTGTTCATTTAGCTGCGGAATCTTGCCACTTTCTGCAGCTGCTGCAACTTTCCGCAGCCATTTTGTGAAACTCTATGTTACAGGTGTCTACAGGAAAAACGAGCCACATGGGCAAGTCAGAAATGATGTGGACATGGTTCATGTCCTATTGGCTCGAGCAAACTCATCTAAAGAAGCCGCGGTCAAAGGTGTCCACATGGAAGTCAACCATAGAGTCTCACGGTGACAGGACTCTGTTTCGTGTCACGTGAAGGTTCATATGGCCGTTTCTGAGCTTGCGGAGGACAAGTCGACATCTGTACATGGCTCCATAGCCGAATTCAAGCATCCACTCCTCATAGATTTACTTTCCAACACGGCCATGATCCTAGATCCGTGGACGTAATGGTCTACGTGTTCTCCACTAGCATAAACTTTAGGAGACAGTTATATTTCTTTTGTTATATATAACGCGTTTGCATACGCATATAGAGTTAGTCTCGATTAGTCTCTGTTATCTTTTATTAGTCTGCTCTGTAATGTAATTACGTTGCCTTAGTGCCGTAATACTACCATACTGTTATGACTGCATTTTAATATAAGAAGACTCTGTTTTTCAACGTAATTCGTACTTGAAGATCGTTGCCAAGGCTGGTGTAGAGGGCCCCTGCTCAGCTAAGGTTTTGTGCATTAGTGTATATTTCTTATTTCATTTCTTTAAAGCTCATTGTGCCATAATCCATTCACATGTTTATACATTGTATTTTTCATGATACATATGCTTCATTTCTGTTGATAAACTTTCCTGCTTTCCATTTCACTTCTGTCTTTCATGTTTTATGTTGTTAATCACTGATCAGTGTTCTTGTTTCAGGTTATAGATAGGCAGCCCGGGCATTTTCATAGCTTTTTGACTAATGACATGGAATTAAAATTGTTCTGCTGTTAATTTGTTTCTCTTAGTTTCTGTTTAATTTCAGTACTGCTTTGTTTAATTCAGTTTTGCTCATTTTCTTCAGTAGTTAAAATTAGATATATTAAACTGCTCATAACATCTTCAGTTGCCTCCGAAAGCCACAGCTGGACTGATGGCGAGGGATTGTATTATGAAATGTGTAGTTTAGTATTAGTTTTCTTTCTACAAATTTAGATATATTGAACTGCTCATAACATCTTCAGTTGCCTCCGAAAGCCACATCTGGACTGATGGCGAGGGATTGTATTATGAAATGTGTAGTTTAGTATTAGTTTTCTTTCTGCAAATTTAGATATATTGAACTGCTCATAACATCTTCAGTTGCCTTAGAAATCCACAGCTGGACTGATGGCGAGGGATTGTATTATGAAATGTGTAGTTTAGTATTAGTTTTCTTTCTGCAAATTTAGATATATTAAATTGTGCATGACATCTTCAGTTACCTCCGAAAGCCACAGCTGGACTGATGGTGAGGGATTGAATTATGAATGTATGATTTGATATTAGTTTACTTTCTGCAAGTTAGATGTCAGTTACTCAAGTTGTTTATGGTTACTTCCGAAAATCATAGTTGGACTAATGATGAGGGATCAGAAGACAAGTTGATGTAATCTGATTTAGATTTACTTTGATGCAATTTTGGATTTCTTTCAGCATAATTTATTTTGTGTTTAGATAGCAGCAAGAATAATTTGGTTTCATGCTCACTAGTTCACTGTTTTGATTCATTAGACTAGCAGCATCTTTTCATTTCAACAGCACATTTTCATTTCCTTTCAAGTTTTGTCATTGTAATTTTCAAATTCCTTTTTAAGTTTCAAGTTGGTAAATCATTATAGAGGATATCATTTCCTTGAACAAACATAACCATACTTGTTTTCATTTTTAGAATTTCCATTTCATCTTAGAAAACCAAAAACGAAAAAAAGTTAAGAAATAGGTTATCTTGCACATATAGTGCGCCGCACTTCATCAGCTTACGAATCCCGGATTGACAAATTAAATGCAGCAATTTAGGACACACTAAATTGACCAAAAATTTTGGCGCCATTGCCGGGGAAGTGTAACTAGGTAGCCAATTTCTTAAAAAAAAAAACACAAATCATAAAAGAAGGGAAAACTTGATAACTTCTTGAAGTATGCTCTCCTCTTGCACCTAGTGTGATCTGGAGGATCAGAAAAGAGAGTTATTGGTTTAGTAATTTCTTAAGTATGCTCTCTTCTTGCACCTAGTGTGACCTGGAAGATCAGAAAGAGAATTATTAGCCCAACTTTTTTTTAAAATAAAAAATATAAAAAAATGACATGCATAGAGCAAGAGATTCTAGGGGAAGGTTTATAGCTAAAGCCAAGAGTTCGATTTTCACAACTCCATCTTCTTCAAGGCATAGACTAGATTCACCACCATCTACCCCTAGCCTTAATATTTTTGGAATTCAAGGAGCAGCTGAATTAGAGGATTCTCCTATACCACCTACTAAATCCCATTTAGAAAACAAAGAGACTCTCTCTCATCCTCCCTTGGTAGAAAAACTAGAGGACTCTAAGGACTCTAAAGAAACTATCATGGCAGAGGAAGTAATATATGGAGGTAGAGGTAGAGGTAGAAGAGGAGGAAACAATGGAGACAACAATGGTGAAGGAAATAATGGTCGAAATAGGGAAGGAGACAACTTGTTTGGATTCCCTATAGTTGATGAGGAAACTCATGCAACAATGAAAAATATCTCACCATATGTCCTCCCTAACTTTTATGGATTGCGAAGTGAGGATCCTGAAACATTTTTGTTTGAGTTTGAAGTCGTGTGCCGAACCTATGATTATATGGAAGACTCTCAAAAACTCAAACTGTTTCCTTCAACTTTGAAGGGATCTGCTTTGAAATGGTTCATGGGATTGGCCACTCAATCTATTAGGACTTGGAATGATATGAAACAAACATTTTTGGATATATACTTGGAATATTGTATGCCCACCAATCACAAGGATGAGGTATTCAAAATGATGCAAAAAGAAGTTGAAAATTTGGAAGACTTACTTGAAAGATTTCAATACAACTTGAAAAGAGCAAAGATGAGCAACTTAGATGATGAAACCTTGAAAGCCCTCATATTAAAAGCCATGACCTTTGCAGAGTTCAAGCTGGGGCGAGGTAGGTGATGATCTTGATGCTTTAAATTGGATTTATGGATAGATTAGACCGACGAGGAGCTGAAGAGGGCAAAGAAGAACTTGGATCCTCTCCAAACAGCTGAAAACATATAGAACTAATTGAATTCAAAGGCTAAGCACTGTAAACAATGGATTCAACCTTATTTCACTCATTCAATTTAGTTCAGAAGCATAATGAAAGGATGGCAACATTAAACATGAAGAAACTGACAGTAAACAAAGGAGAAACATCATCAAGAACAGAACACCACAAGGATCCCAACAAGTGCCGCAAAACCCCTGATCTTTCCTTAGCCAAAATATGAAAAGTATGTACGATAGTATCAAAAGTATCCCAAGAGTCCAACCTGTAGAATGCCTCAGAAATTACAATATATAGATCACTCTAACCCCTTTCCCCACCTCTAGGGGTCGA
>JAXQQM020068389.1:0-75509 GCA_034641835.2 Pinus albicaulis
TATTTAGGTTAAATATATTCAAACTATTGTCTAAATGGAGTTGTAAGACCCTATTCTTTATCTTGAGAAAATTGAGTCCTCTACAAGTCACTCACAAAGTTTAGGTTGTCATAAGAAAATTAAGTGCAATTCTTTAATATGTGAACATTAATTTTAAGCAATGTGATAATGTGGTTTCAGCGAAGCATTAAAATATGGAACGAGCATGCACATTGGGATGCTAGTGTTATGTTCTACTTGAGGCTTGACTGCACGTCTAAGAAGACTTTGACAAAGGTTAAAGAGGTGGAATTATTAGAGAGGTTGGGGGGCTGTAGTATCACTTAGAGGTGTATAGAAGCAATTTAAGCACCATGAGAATCTGTGAAGTAAACTTAAGATATTTGATGAGTTGCACAAAGGCACCTTGGAAGTGGTATTAAGTGAACACTCCTTGATCGGATTTGATACCCTCTCTTTGGCACTACCACTTTTCAAGATGAAGAATAAATGTGAAATATATGTGCAACCCGATAAATAATTTGGCAAGGTTGTTGCAACATATATAGGTGGGTGTGTCATGTTGCAAAAGGAGATGTTGGAACTTGGAAGGTGACCATTGGAGTAGATTTGTCATGGACTGTCAAGGAGGTGCAAGGATCTAATAAGGAGTGAATAACACAAATCTAACAAATAGGCCATATTGGGTTAGGATATTATTTTTTTTGACATCCAAAGTTGAAGGTGTGCTTTATGGAGGTGTAGTCTAAGTGTTTGGGTGTAGGCCACATCTTATGGGTATCTTGGAATTTTGGTGTGCGTTAGTGGCATTAGTGCATTGTGTTTGATGAGTACTATCGAGGATGTGTCCCATGAAGGAAAAAATCCCATAAGTTTGAGATGTCTTATCCATTTGGAATTATGGGTGTGTTATTCTCTAGTTTAAAGGATATAATTATAACCATCTTAGAGTGTCACGGGTTGTACCATGGACATAGGTCCACTTGCATGGGTGAAGGTGTAAAGTTACCCCATGAGTTGAGGAAAATGATTGTAGTGATTACCTATATAAAGTGATTATGATATAATATTTATGATTTTTTGTTGGAGAATGGAAGAGGAAGATAAGAAATGAGAGGCACTGAGATTTGTTGTAAATAAATCAAAAGGGAGGGAAATTTTCTCTCGTTATTTTCAAGATGATCAACACAGAATAAAGCAATATAATTTTAGTGGAAAGTTCGAAGAAGTGGAGAGTGCAAAGGATGTCAAAAAAGATTCATAGTTTTAACGCTTTTGGTTACTTTGAATTCTATGGCAACATCATGAATGCTTATGGGACTGGTTACCCCTCTTATAAGGGGTACTTATAGTGATATTTTTCACTTTCAAGGGAATTTTTGTGAGTAAAACAATCAAGATACTTGGTTACAGCATTAGGCCAAAAATTTTCCTTCCATTTTTCTCCATTGATAATAAACATACCCTTGCCTAGAACCCATCTATCTCCCCCTTTTCTTCCAGACCCACAAATCCATTTCTAGGTCCTGAAAATGGCATCAAGATTTTTTTTCAAACAAAACTAAGAATTTATTTTGGCTCTCATAAGTTCAAAACCTGGTATTCTTGAAAAATTTCTATCAAGCATGAAAATATCCCAAAACCCTAATCTTTATGATGACAGTAAATGAAAATAGTCAAGTTGAATTTGATAATATAAAAAACTAACTCAAAAAACCTAACAAAAATACCATGACATATAGGATTTCAACTATAGGAGTTCTGGAAATGAGCACGAGCATCGCAACCTATGAACTTCTTGGGCTCGCAATGCCTTGGATCAGCCACCAATAGATTCTTTTCATACCTGATGAGCATATCCTTTATATGCTTCTTCGACTTCTTGTCTGGTATTTCTAGTAGAAGGAAACTAGGGACTTCACAATGCTCTGCCTAATGGCATAGATCTGCAAGTTTGCCCTCCTTTCAATTTTATTGTCATATCCATGCCATCGAAGTTGCGGCATCCCAATAGAAGAATGGGCTTGAATTCCTTATAACGAAGAATATCAAGTTCTTATAACAGAGGCAATTTGTGTACTTGGAAGGGCATTTACGGTATGCAATATTTTTTTTTAATAATATTTCTTAATTCTGAATGGATCATCATGGTTATGTCATATTTAATATTTGCAGAGAATAATCTCATGAAATCCTCCTTTAAGGAGGACCCCAACACACAGACATATATATGCATACGCACAATATAAGGCGCAAAAAAATATTTTTCAAATTACTTGAGAGAGCGTCTTTACGACATTAGGTAAACCCCAACACAGGAGAAGATATATATACATACGCACAATATAAGTGACAAAAGAATTTTTCAAATTACTTGAGATAACCACTTTACAACATCACGTAAATATGAACAAATTTCCACACTGAAGAATGATTCTAGACTTGAAGAAGGATTCTTAGTATCTTGTATACTTGTTATAATGCTAGCAGAAAGTGTGTAGTGCCAAAACATTAGCAACTTTAATACCTACTTGTGGAGGGAATATTTTTTGTAATTCTCTACAAAGTATATCCCTATACAATGTTAAACAAATATAGAACTAAATTCCAACATCCATGTAATTGGGTTGTATTTTTCTTTGATCTTTGCTACTCCTTGAATAGGTTGCAATTTTCATGGTGAAAGTAAGAAAATTAACTTGCATTTAGACACTAAATTGACAGTACTTTGTTAAAACCATTCATTTTCTAGCTACAAGACTCTGCAAAGTGGTTACCTCGAAATATTCAACAATATTATGAGAATTATGTCCCAGTGGCGTGAAGTGAATGACTTTCCCTCATATTTCAAAAACAATAATTGAACCCATTATAGTAAGTCAAAAATCACCACTCTAAAATAAACAATATAAGTTATCATATACTCTAGAAATTTCTTCATCTCCTGAAAACCTTTAAATATATCAATTTTGGGTTGATTAATGGTACATATAATTGTCCTTACGGTATCTGTTGTATTATGAACAATTTACATAACAATTGTAGCTACTATGGCATCCAAAATAGAAGTGGGATCATCCATGAAAATTATAGAATGATTTCCAGCAAGCTCATCAATTATTGTTAGTCTTTTCCTTTTTTTTGTTGAAAATAGAATCACACTAGGCATGCCTACTAGTGCATCCCTTAAATTTTCTAATTCTACAAGTTCCATGACTTCATCAACAATGGCCTACAAATAAGAATATTTTTCAAGTTAGCAAAATCACGATTTGGCACCATGTAATAAGAGAAATTGATTAGTTTTGTAGACTTACAACTTTGGTTTCTTTGTCGACATCCCCTTTGAAAGATAGAGAAATTCAAAATATAATAAGGATTTCTAGACAGTGACATGTGGAAAATGTATGTCATTGTACTCACAGTTATCGAAAATCTAAGCAAAGGTTTCCTACCTTTCTAGAAATCCATATATCTAGATATCACCCTCAATATATCCTCCAATCTTCCTTCCAGCTAAGAAGTCCATGAGAGTTGTCTTCCCTACACCACTAACCCCCATAAATGTTGTAAGAACACCAAGTATGAATACACATTTAACAGAGAAATTTAAGTCTATCTTTAGTCACTCCTTGTTCCCTCGTTTTCTGCAGATGAATCCAAAATTAGTGAGTCAGATACATCAAGTACAAGAATCCACAAAAATTGGCAATAGCTGGATAAAATAATATATTAGTCTCAAGGATAACATAATATATTAGTCTCAGAAGGCATGGCTAGTGGTTGAAATGGAAAAACCATTCCTCGCTTTGGAGAAACTCATGTTGCATCCTCCAAATCCAACTCATTCTTTCCTCCTAGATTAGAAGATCAGATGCTCATTTATCCGATCTACATTTCGATTGAATAACCATTGAAAAAAAAATATAGAATATAAAATCATGGAATCATCTAAAATTTAGTTCCTTTATAGTTCAACATGTTCAACAAAATTTGAGAAAGAGATGGTTAACAATTTTCTTACAAGTATTATTGCCATTTGTAGAAGACATAGAACATGAGAAAGATCCTCTTCTTAACCTTGTTGGTCTGGTATTGAGCCCTTACTCTGCACCATTCAATTGGGATTTCATTTCTTCATAATATTATTCAGAAATGACCACTTGAGGTTTCCCAAGAGCTACACAGAAAAAAATCCCATATCATTTCATATTGGAAATTATTTGATAAAATAGAAATAAACAAAAAGAGAATTGTAGGTATGTGTTTAATTGACCAACTCTCGATTTAGATATGCAAGAGAAAATTTAAAAAACATAACAAATTTAAGAGGGATAGATATCCCAACAAAGTACCATCTCTTGTCCAATACCAATATCCTTACGTAAAGATGTTACGACACTTCAATAGAGTAAGGCCCAAATTCATAGTGTTTCCTTCATTTTGAAGGCCAACATGGTTCCATGAAACTAGTCAATGTGATGCATGGTTGCATAAAATCTCTTAATAATTAAAAATATATTGGTTCTATAGAATTTCACAGAGTCCTTAATGGATTAAAAAGGTTGAAATATTACAATATTCCATCTAGGAGCAAGCATCTCATTCACATAAATCGTATTCTCTGCATTTATCAAAGGTCAACACCAGTAGTCCCATAACCACCAGTTTGGGACGCTATATGAATTTTAAATATATCAAGCCTGAGAACTCTTCATCATCCAAGGGAAGAACAAGAATATAGAAGGTTTATGGTTGGCCTGATTAATTTTCTTCCAGAGATTCATTTCACTATGAGGATCCATTTGGGCATGATTTACATGTAATTGGAGGAATGATTACATGTATTACATTATCTTTTGCCATGTCATTGATGGATATCCTTGTTCTTAGGTTAAAAATAGGGCCTAAGACCATGTGGATGAAGGCTGAGAAAAATGGGAGCTTTACAAGGTGACCATCCAATTTGAGATCATGCCATGTAGCATGAAGTTACACATGGCTTTGGTCAAAGGTCCACTTCAGTCTTGAGGCTAGGAACCCTCTTCAAGGAGGTGGCTCGAGGATATTTTAGGTAAGAAATGGTGATAAATAACCCTAATGGAATAGCTTCCATGTATTTGAAGGTGTGTTTCCATCTCGAGTAGAAATGTTTTGGGGAAGGACACATTTTCACATATTTGGAGGCATATTTCACCTTTTGAGGTATTTGGGATTAAGTACATTATACAAATTCAAACCTAGGTGAATATTATCGATATGATACTAGTTAAATAGATAAATTGATAAATTTTATATAATGTAGAAATTAATGTTAGATCATAGCATCAATCACACAATAATAAAAAATTTGAGCAATGGAAGAATACAAGTTTTTTGTAGATACATAAGTAATTTCTTCTCAAAATCAGCTTTGCATACCTCAAGTAAACCTCTAAAAGCTACTAAAATGATAGTTGAATGGTCATCATAATCATCTCAAAATGAGGTATATTATCTACGCAAAAACAAAGGTGGAAGTTGTACAACCGTTTTATTGCTCCATATGGCCATACATATCCATATTATTGTATTGATTCAATGTACGATTTCCTTTCTACCTATTTAAAACCCGTAAGTTAATCCTTGTTGTGCATTGTTTTCTCAGCTACTTAATGTGGGAAATACCTCTCTATCTTGTCTTATTTATGATTTTCTGAAACATGTACAATTTTTTTCTTGCACTACATTTCTCAATGTACATATTGTTCTAGACCTTTTCTTCATATCTGGAAGAAATTTTGCATGAGGAGATACTATGTGGTTGCTAACATAACCAAACCTTTAGATTAACATTAAATTCATGATTTAAAAGGATTTCATGAAATATAAAGTGGAAAGTGGAAATATGGACCAAAAGACAAAAGGAAGTTCTCCACTTGAGTAGGATTAGGGCCTTGAAAATAACCATGAAGAAAATGGCACAAGGCCACCAATAGAGTAGCCATAGAATAACTTAGAGCAGATTTGATAGGAACCAAAGAGATCATGAAGCCCTAACCATGGCCACCCCAATGCAACCAATAACCAACACTAGCAAATAAGTAAAGAAAAAGGACTGCGGGGCCCATAGAATCATGACATCCTTCACACTCACAAACCTCATCCCTGATTGCCTCCATCATATTGTGCCCCATCACCATCTAACCAACATGAAAACCCATTGATGATAAAATTTCTTCGATGATGGCATCAAAAGGAACAAATGAATTTTCTAGTGCCCCCTTGTTTTGTATAGTTCCCACCAAAGAAGAGGATTCTAACCTAGTCTTCCTCAGCGAAGAATAATTTACATTTTCCTTGCATCTGTTAGAATGCACCTCGCAACCTTTGGCATCTTCACCACGCCCAAATCTACAAATGAATCCACCTCCTCTGACCACACTACATTGGCTAATGCCTCCTCATGCCACCATTTTGATAAACTATCAAGGCCTATAAACCCTTAACCCTCGTAGAAAACCTTTGCAAAATCCTCTCCATTCACATCTAATTTGAAACATTGTAAAAAAGTACTATTAGTGCACGATCTTCTCCCTCGTGTGGTTTTTTTAACTTGTAGGATCCTTTCAAGTGGTGAGATAAACAAGCATCAGTGTGTTCACAATTTATATTACCCTTTTATTTTTATTACTAATATTCAAACTACTCCATGCATATTTTTGTAGATATCCACAAGTTTTACTAAATTCTTATTTTAATACCTACAAAACCTATAAACCTCTACCCCAAATCCCACCCTAATATCTATGATATATTGTATCTATATTTCACAATTGCAAAACCCCATTTATGAATGAACATGATAATTAATAAAGTGAACCCCCTATGGCAAGTCATCCCTTGAAGCGGTGATGCAATTTCGTCCTTTGGTAATGATCAATCCCATATCGTCTGATGATCTGTCACAATATCCCCATCCCTCTGCAGACTGCACAAATGACTTCGGTGATGAGGATCTTGTCACTCAAACACATCCTGTAGCTGAGTCTTCCCCTCTTTCCAATAAGTCATCCTATGTAGCTGGGTTGCCATTATGGCCTTTGGATATGGTCTCGTCCCCTGGTAAATTTTCCACTGACAAGGAATTGGAGGTTATTTTGTCCTCATTTGAGAATCTGGATCCCCTTTGTATTAAAAGATAAAAATGTTACACATAGGAAGAAGAAGTCCCTTAAATATAAAAATGTTTAAACGTGTAACAAGATTGAATTGGGTTATTCCAGTGAGGCTTGATCTCCCAATAACTAGTTTGATATTGATTATGATTTTACTATTGGAAATGTCTCTATTTCTAATTTTGATGGATTTTGGGTCCTTAGAGTGCATGTGATTGTGCATGTGGTGCACCCATGATTATTATTTCCATTAACATCAAGGGTTTGGGAATAACCTATAAATTAATCTCCCTCAGAGGTGTTGTTCTGGTTCATAAACCCTCGCTAATCCTTTTCCAAAAAAAGATGGTTTGCAAAGATAAGGCATGGGAGGGAATGTTGTATGTATACCCTACATGGCATGTAGTTGCAACTGATGCTATTGGATTATCTAGTGGTCTGGGGGTTATGTGGGATCCAAAAATTATCAACATGCAGACATTTCTGTCATTTTCAGGGATTATCATGACTGGACACATGGTAGGAAACTATGAAACGGTCTAAATTTTCAATTCATATGCTCCATATGTGGGGCATAGACTATTTTTGGACCAAGTTGCGCAATCTAGAATCCTTTGATTAAATTCCATGATCATCATGAGGGATCTTAATTTTTCAATGGGGAGGGAAGAGATTTGGGGACATAAGTCTAGAATTAATAGTATTTTTTCTTATTTCAAATTTTTAGTGGAGGATTTTTCCCTATTGGATGTGACGCCAAATCCTCTTGGCCCCACTTGGAGGAATGGGAGAACTAGTGAGGAGGGTATCCCAAAAACAATGGGCATGTTTCTAGTTAATCAGACTATGGTAAATCATCTGACAGATATAAGATCTTAGATTATTCCAAAATTTATTTCTCATCACTTTCCCATTATGCTGACATGGGACAAAGGGAAACAAAATATATCATAACCCTTAAAATTCAACCTAAAATGGCTTAAAATGGATGAATTTGGAGATCTGGTCTGAAAATTTTTGTCTCAGTCATTTCTTCCTCCTCCAAAAAATCCATGACATCCATATGTCAAAAGTTTAGAGAGCTGAAAAGGGTCGCTCTTGAATGGATTAGGGGGATGAAGGAGGGTGAAACTAAAGCTCTTGGGGAGATTGACAATTTCCTATGTTATTTCAATGATCCTCAGGACCCATTATTCTTATCAGAAGAATGTCGACACAAGATCATTGAATTGGAGGGTAAGAGAAGGGACATGCTCTATCCATGGGAAGAAGACATCCTCATGAAGAGTAGGGAGACATGGATAAAATCTGGAAATAAAAATACCATATATTTCCACATGCATTTCAATGTTAGGAAATAGGTCAATTCCATAAGGAGGATAAGAGATGACGTCAGAAACATATCAGTTCACAAAGATCTACTGAAAAAGCAGAAATAACACATTTCAAAGGCCAAATCTTGGCAGAAGATACATCATTCTCATTGCAAATGAATTTCATAAAAGAAGTTTCAAACATGTTCACATCGAAGGATAATGAAAAATTGGGAAAACCAATCACAATGGAGGAATTAACGTAGATATTGAAGGAATGTGTAAAGGAGAAAATTTTGGGCTTGGATAAGTGGGGGGTTGAAATTTTTATTCACTTCATTGATTTGATGATCCCAGATTTGTTGGTAGTAACTGAAGAATCTAGGATTAATGGGTTCATCTTGGGGGCCATAAATGTGACTTTCATAGCATTAAGCCCCAAAATAGTGGAACCAAGAACCTTTCCATATTATCATCCCATATCTTTGTGCAACTCTATGTATAAAATGATATCAAAATTAATTGTGAGTAGGTTGAAGCAGGTATTGTCGAAGCATATTATAGAGGAACAATTTGGTTTCTTAGAAGGTAGGAAAATACAAGATGTAATTAGTGTTGCCCAGGAGACGATGCACTCTATTAAATCATAGAAAAAAAGATATTTCCTTCTAAAGGTAGACTTGAGAAATGAATATTATTGCATTGACTGGGAATTCCTCTTCCCGGTCCTATTAAAATCTAGTATGTCTCTATTTAACATGAAATGAATTTTGGTATGTTGCAAAACAAAAAAATTTGTTGTCATTATTAATTTCTTGCCTTCACAATTTTTCAATGCATATAGAGGAACTAGACAAGGTTGTGCCATGTCTCCATTGCTCTTTCACTTAGTTATTGGTTGTTTTGGTAGAAAAACGAGGGTGTCAAAGGATAATGAAATTATTAAAGGGATAAAAGTAACCAAAAACATTGATGTATCTCATTTAATGTTCGTAGATTATATTTTACTTGGTGAGGGAGTGGAGAACCATTATAGACCTCATAAATCATTTGGAGTTTCATATGTTTTTTGTATGAATGAAGGAAAATCGATCTTGTTACACGATGACAGTGAGGAGAATGTAACAAAAGAAATATGTGATCTATTTGGGGTAGCATCATCAATCTTGGATGATGGTTTCACCTACCTTGGGTTTAGGATGAAACTGAAAGGATACTATAACCAGGATTAGGCATGTTTACTCAAAATATTTCACAAAAAATTGGATAGTTGGAAGTACAGATGGTTGATGATGGGAGGAAGGATGGTCATGATGAAATTGGAGCTACAAAAAATTGTAGTATATTGGATGCACCTTTATTTAATGCTAAGGGAGATCATCCATAAGATAGAAGCTATCATGAGTTGCTTGCTATGGGCTGGAACACAGTTACAAGACAAAATTCGTATGGTATGATGGTCAACACTTGCAAGGCCAGTGGAGGAATAAGGTTGGGGTTTCATAGATACATCCACTTTTAACAAGGCTTTGATTATAAAAAACATGTTGAGGGTAGTGTCTGGAAATGGTGTGTGGTCTCATATCATTAAGGAAATGTATATGTTTGCTAAAACATTCTCCTCATGGATTAGCAGTGGTGCCAAGAAGAAATATGTTATATCACACATATGGAGAAGTATGATGCACACTCTGATGAGAAACAACAATGTAAACCTTGAAATGGGAACGAAAACGAGTACCCGCTTTTTATGGGTAGCAAAAAATCATCTCATTTTCAAAATTGTTGACTCAAAATACTCTTTATTTTTTTTTAGCATGTTTTTTACACATTAAATTTTCTAATGTACCAAGTATAAACATTATTTTTAAAATGTTAGTGAATTTTATGTTGACTTTGAAAAGTGTCGATGTGAGCATCTTCCATTTTTTTAGAAGACTTATTTTTTACTTTAAATTTTCTAATGTATTTAACGCTTGTAATTATTTTCTAAATTTAACAAATTTTGAAGTACTCATCTTATTCCTCTTCACTTATATTTTTTAAGTGTTTTTCAGGTTTTTGTTTTTTGTTTCGTTTCATTTTTTTGTAGTGAGATATTTGATTTTTTGTAGTGTTAAAAACAAAAAAAACCAAAATTTTAAAGTTTCGATCTTCTATCTAATTATATATTGTTAAATAATATTTCATTTCACATTAAATACTTGTCACTAAAAAAACAATAAATTTTAACAATTTACATAAAAATACACATTTTGAATATAGATATAACTGAAAAAATACACATTTTGAGTCTTTTTGCTAAAAGTGACATCTCAAATAAACCATTTTTATAGAAAATAATTAATCAAAATAAATATAAAAATTAGCAATTTTTATGAATTTTATGTCAAATATTAATAATAATAACGTTTTTTCCACAAATTAAATGATTCACATAAAGAATGAAGTGGAAATCACATAATTTTATTAAAAAACATATATATTAAAACAAAATCATAATATATATATATATATATATATATATATATATATATATATATTAGAGCTCAATTTCATAATATTTGTTGCAATACTGACCTTCCTAACCTTTTAAGATGTCAAAATTATAGTGAGCTTGGGAGTCTTCTCTCCAAGCTTTTTGAGCATAGGAATAAAATTTTAAATCCAACTAAATAACTCTTTTCTTTAGGTCCGATAGACCAATGATTGATATGAGTGGACGTTAACCATCATCATCATCATATAATTACAAAAAAATAAAAAATAACAGTTGGGTTGATCTAGGTGGATATTGGTTGCCACCCGCCTATTCCAGTTGGGGCCACACCATTGTCTTTTTTAGTTTTTTATTTTCGGCACAACATACTATTTTTAGAATTTTTTTGGGTCCTGAACTTCCGGAGCCGTTTTAAGGCCCTAAACGACGTTTTTTGGAAAAATCGTGAGCAACATGGGCCCAAGGATTGAAGTTTCTCACAACAAAATTTGTAGTCCTCAGATAGATATTTCTAACAAGGTATGGTGCACGTCAAACGAATATTGTATGCCAAAGTTACATCCCCGGGAAGTTGAAACACCAATTTACGCAAACGGGGCCCATATTTTTTGCGCTTCATCTCCGAGGCTTAGGGTTTTCCATTGTTTCCAAATAGTAAATAGGCCCTCGAGCCTCATTGTAACACACTTCAGAGGCTTGTAATTGCCACATCTCTTCTCAGAGATAAGCTACCAATGCCTTAGCTAGTTTATTTCCATTATGTATGTAAGAAAATTTCAATTCTTTAATATTAATGAAATGAAGTGTTATTTCCACTGCATCTTTGTATTTATGGTTACATGTTTATTCTGTTTCATTCCTAAATAACTCCAAAACAGTGGTACCAAGTGGTCTACCTTTCCTCGATCCTTCTTTTCATGCCCCCAATGAGGTCGGGGTATAAGGAGTTAGGGCTTGATCTGGTTGAACCTTTGCAAGATCAGCCGTCGAAAAACAAAGGAACGTGATGATGGATAACTTTGCCCAGATCCTTCAACGACTGCCCATCGAAGGAGCATCTACATCCAATAGCCACTCTGTAGGCGCAACTCCCTTTAAGGTAGAAGTAAGCATTGACATTCCCATATTTGAGGTTCAAATAGATGCAGATGTCATAGATAGATGGTTGAATATATTAGAAGGATATTTCTCAGTTCATGACTTTTATGACAGGGAGAAGATTATTTTTTCACTCCTCAAAGCTACTCCCCATGTCAAGGACTGGTGGGAAACCTACTTTGAGAAAAAGGACGATACATAACCCTCTCTGTTATCAGTCGTACCCACCTAGAATTATTTTTGAGACGCCATCAAGGAACAATACTATCCCATGGGGAGATATGAGGACAAGTACATATAATGGACCACGCTGTGGCAACAGAGGGATCAAGATGTGCATGAGATGATGAATCGGTTCCATACTCTGTGCACAAAGTTTGGTATCAAATATTTAGAGAAACATTTCGTGCTAAAGTATCATATTTGTTTGTACAGATACATTCAGGAGGAACTGGATTTCCTCAACATCTCCTCCCTTGGTATGGCATACTTGTATGCTACCAAGATTGAGTATAAATTCAAATAGAAGAAGCAAGACTTTGGATCTGCGAATCAAAAGTAAGGGAAAGGTGCCCCCAAACCATAGAAAAAGGGACAAATCCAAGGCATGGCAACCCAAGACAACCTGCCAATCCCACAAGCAAAGAAAAACACCACGAAGCCAAAGAAGGACATGGGAAATTGGTGTGAGTTTCATAAGAGCTCCACTCACAACATAAGTGAGTGTTGGGCCAAGCAGTCGTTGGTGGCCGAGATGAGGACTTTTGAATCAAATGCATGCTCTGACTCTAAATCAGAACTTAACAACAATAACAACAAAGGGAAACAGATTAATGATGCAGATCCCAATGCCATTATTGCCACTGTGAAGATTTAGAAGGAGGAACCGGAAGATCCATAGGAGGATGAATGTCTCCTTCACTCCCAGATGTGGGTAAAGGGTTCCCCGTTACAGTTCATTGTTGACAATGGGAGCCAAAAGAACCTCATTTCAGTAGACGTCGTAAAGCGGTTGGGCTTGCCGACCACAGCACACCCACATCCATACACCATCGGGGATCTTCACCAAGGACGGAATCTCTGCGTCAACCAATAGTGTCACCTTCCCTACAGCATGAAGCCCTTCATGGATGACGTATTATGTGGCATTGCTCCTCTTTATGTTCTCGATGTATTATTAGGCCAACCATACTTGTGGAAGTGACATGATGTGTATGAGTCCTAGCCTCGCGCTGTTATTGTTACTTTTGGAAATAAGTTGTACAGGATACCAGAGGTGCCACTACCTTCCGCTATCTCTTTGGTTATTGCAAAACAATGAAGTAAGCTCATTTCCCAAACCAGGAAAAAAATTTCCTCATGATTTGTACCCAGGGCAAGAAGAAGACTTTGCCCACGACCTTGAGACAAGGCTCCTATGCAGGACAACAACAAATGGACAAGGTTGTGGAGGAGTATGGGAACATCTTCACCTCACCCATAGGGGTTTCGTTGCGCTGTTAGGTCAAGTACCCCATTGATCTAACCCCAGGTGCATCGCTACCCAATGGACCGGCCTATTGGTGCTCTGTTTTGGAGAACGATGAAATCAAGAGGTAGATTCATGGGCTGTTGCAGAAAGGTCACATCTAGCCAAGTTCATCGCCCTATGGGAGCCTGATCGTGTTGGTACAGAAGAAGGATGGGACTTGGAGACTCTGTATTGACTATTGGGCACTAAACAAGATCACTTTCCAGAATAGGTACCTGATCCCACAGATTTATGACCTTCTAGACCAACTCAAAGGGGTGAAATATTTTAGCAAGATTGACTTAAATTCTAGGTATTACCAAGTACCAATCGAACCCTTTGATGTGTGGAAGACTTCCTTCAAAGCCAAGGAGGGCATTTTCGAATGGATCGTCATGCCTTTCAGGTTGACGAATGCTCCTGTAACCATCATGAGGTTGATGGAAAACATCTTGCGGTCATTCAGCAACTCATTTGTAGTGGTGTAGTTGGATGAAATTATGATTTTTAGCCAGAATTGGGAAGAGCACCTCCTACACATCCAACAAGTCCTCCAAACACTACGGCAACACAAGTTGTCTGCTAATTTGGAGAAGTGCACTTTTGGCATGACCCATGTTCAATATATGGGATAGATTTTTAATGAAAGGGGGGTGCATGTGGATCCAACCAAGATCCAAGTAATTTGGGATTGACCAACCCTAACAACTCTAACAGGGCTTTGCAACTTTCTAGGTCTTGCTAATTTCTACTGTAGGTTCATGTTGGGATTCTCTCATTTCACTTGGCCCTTGAGTCAAGTCACCAAGGGAGGAGCAAAAGAAAAATTATTTTGGTTGGAATCTCACCAGAAGGCATTCGTAGAATTGAAACATCACATCTATTCTGCCCCATTGCTCATATTAATAGACTTCAAACAACCATTTGAGATCAAGACATATGTCTCTAACTATGCTATTGTTGGAAATGTTGTCATTGATGGAAAAGGAGATGGAAAAGGAGGAGCACCTGAAACATCATTCAAGGAGTAGAGGACGCAAAAAGAGAGGTAGAAAAGACAACAAAAAGAGAAGTAAGGAGTAGAATCAGTCAAGGAGCAGAGGAAAGCAAAGTAGCAGATAGGTAGAGGTAGAAAACAAGTAGCAGAGGCAGCAAAGAAGATAGGCGGAAGAGAATGTCGAAATGTAATAGTCAAACAACAGAATGGAAGCAACGACAGAGATAGAGAAAGAAGTACAGCTAAGGCAGAGGCAGAGGCAGTGAATATAGAGGCAGAGCCATTATCACAGCAGTTGAGGCAGAGGTCGAGCAGCAAAGGTACAGTGAAAGCAGAGGCAGAAGCAGCGAAGGCAGAAGTAGAAAGGCAAAGGCAGAGGCAGAAGCAGAGCCATTTTTTATGGAATGGAACCATGTGAAAACCTACATAATATTGCGAGAATCATCACCTAGCTGGAGGATACATAAACTTAATTCCAGGAATCTTAACCCAAGTGGAAAAGTATATATATAAACCTTATTTCGGGAATCGTAACCCAGGCAGAAGCGGAAGCTTATATATATGTAGCGTGTTATATATATTTCGCTTTATATACAAAGGACCAAAGCATATATATATATATATATATATATATATATATATATAGATAGATATATATATCTATATGTAGTGCGAGATCTAAAGAACGAAAGGTTCTATCAAAGGCAAAGTACCATATGGTGGGACCCTTATCAATCGCATCGAAAAAGGTGATAGTGGATCAATGAACAATAACTAATATGTGTTTGAATTCTGCTAGAATAGTGACTGATCGCATTGGAGAAAAGTGTGGTAGTGAAGCATGAAAATAGAAGTTGCGATTACGATTGAAGTTTCAGACCCGATATTGTTTAAACAACGATTTATATATATTTAAGTTCCGGAGATTTGATAGCTAGTGGGACCCTCACCCAATCGCATCGGAGCATCGGGGCATAAGTATATCGGAACATGAAACTAAAAGTTGCAATTGCGACTGAAGCCCGGACCTGATGGGCGTATAAACTGTGATTAATATGTATTTGAATTCCGGCCTAATCGCATCGGAGCATCGAAGTATAGGAATATCAGAACTTGCAATTAAAAGTTGTGATTGCGATTAATCGCAATCGAAGTAATCGCATCGCATCAGATCAGAGTAATCGCAATTAGAGCAGGACGTCGGAACAAGCCAACATAGCGGAACATGTTAATAAAGCTCGTGATTGCAATCAATCGCAATCAAAAAACTCTGAATAAGGCTCATCGCATCAAAGCATAAGAAAATTTCGCATGGTGGGCCCAAAAGGGAATTTTATTTATTAAAGGGTCTTATACAATGAAATCTGGCGACTAAGATAAAGGAAAGAGTTAAATGCAAAGGTTTATTAACAGGGAGTATATGCATATGGTAATATATATATTTTGAATAAGTCGAACCTTGCATGAGAAGGATTGTGTATTGGCGTATATTCAAATTGAATGGGTCAGAATGATATGTTAGCTTATTAATATGTTATAACCTTGGGATTTTCATAAAAAGGTTAAGCCACATAAATCTTCCGCTTATAAATTTATATGAGTACGTTGACAGATAAGAAATTATAGGTGGGTGCGTCCACTTTTAGGCATAGTGGAGATTGCTGCCTTATGACCATTTAGAGAGTTTTAATTTATATCTTAGATTTAAAATTTTAAGGAAGCCAGATATATCATTGAATTTTCCAGACTCTGATTTTATTTGGGGTATTTAATTAAATTTCCAGCACAGAAAATGGAATGTTGAACTACCCATATTTTGGAGATAACTTGGATCAAATTTTGGAAAGACATTTTTTTATATGCACAGGACCTTGAGAGTTATTGGGAACTAAACTGGTAAAATTGTTATATATTCAACAGATTCAAAATTTCTGTGAACAGGTGTTGATAGGAATATGCATAGGAATGAATTTGAGAGGTGAACAAGCAACGAAAACTAGAAAATATGTAGAAGACAGTGAGCAGAAGAAGGCATAACAGTTTCTTAACAGCAGCAGAAAAGAACAAAACCAGCAAAGCCAAAGGCCAGAAAATGGGCTAAGTGAAATTGTTTTTATGTAACCGAAAAGGTGAAATGTAAATGTTTTAATTCATTTATATTGTTGTGATGCATTGGCAAGTCTCTAGAAGAGAACAAATATCCCACTGTAATGTTAAATTGGTACCTACAGTTATAGTTTCTGAATGAGTGGATAAAAGAGATGAGAAGGCAGAAGGCAAAGAGACATGGTTGTCCATTTCGAATTCCCAGTAGAATACAAACAGGCATGAAGCTCTTTTTTATAAAACAGGGTAATATCCAAATGGAGAAATTTGACGAAAATAGGGTGAGAGAGGAAGAGAGTGTGTAGCAGAATTGAAGAGAGTTAAAGAAAATAATAAAGATGCAAGAGGTTAGAGAGTGTGTATATAGAGAATGTAGAGTATGAAGAATTGAGGAGAAAAGACAAGAAGGAGGGGCTGAGAAGAGATGATGCAGAGATGATATGAGGACTGATGAATAGCAGAAGAGAAGGTACATAACAGAGATGATATCCAAGGTAAATCAGCAAGAGTTTTTCTTTTGAAAGATTAAGGAAGTTGGAGCTTCCCTATCAAGTTGTAGCTTGATAGATGTCAGTTGTAGCTGACCGAGGTAGGAGCCTCTTGTAGGTTGGTGCCTGTAGAAAATAGATGGGAGTTGGTGCTTCCACATCAAGTTGTATCTTGATAAAATGTCTATTGTAGCCGACTGAGCTTGGAGCCTCCTGTAGGTTGGTGCCTACAAAAAATTGATGGGAGTTGGAGCTTCCTTGCAAGTTCTAGCTTGCAGAATTGAGGTTGGAGCCTCCTGTAGGTTGGTGCCTATAGAAAATCAGTGGTGAGAGGGAGTTGGAGCTTGCCTTTGCATCACAACAATAATAATATTTGGTTCTCTCCCTTTATGGGTTTCCACTTATATTTGGTGTCTATGTGCATGATGTCTATGTGTTGATATGGTATATCTATTCTGCTTAATACTTGTTGCTCACATATTAAGCCTATTGGTACATTATCTAATCTGCTTATTAATTGCTGCTCACAAATAAATATTGCTCACATATTATGTTGATCATGAAATGAACGTGTTAATAAAGTTTAATGAAAAGTTTTAAAAGTCCATGAATGTGTTAAATTGATTAACCCCCCCCCCCCCCTCTCAGTTTAACTAAGGGTTCAACAATTGGTATCAGAGCCAGTTCCTTTGGTGTAAGCTTAATAGCTTGAAGGAGATATGGTTGAGTCATGGACTATCAAAATGTACCTGTGCTAAATACAACAAACTTTCCTGAATGGAGAGATAAGGTTAAAATAGGTTTAATGGCTGATGAACCTAAGGTATGGAAGCTTGTTTGTGATGGTTACTGCACAGAATCCCCCACAGTGAAAGAACAACAGAGGAATTCCAAGGAAAAATGTGTGATATATAACAGTCTTCATAACAAGGATTTTGAGTTGATAATGGATCTAGACTCTGAAAAAGACATTTGGGACACATTGCATTTCATGCATGGTGTAGACACTGAGGATTGCATTGTCAAGAAGGAGAAGAAAATTAAGAAGAAGAAAAATTCATATCAACAGGAAAATATTCAATCAAATGAGGTACTTGCCAGTGTGAATGGTAGTAAGAACCATGAAGAAATTGCAGCTGAGGAAAATGCCAAACTTGACATAGCCTTGACTGAAATAGAAAGACTGAAGAATGAAAACAAAGACCTGAAGACATTGGTGCAAATATGTGATGAGAGATAATATGAAGATAAGAAAGAAATTATTGGCCTAAAGACACAGCTTGAAGAAGCAAAGAAAGTAGAAGACACGCTGCTGCAACAAATGAGAGAGAAAAGTCTTGAATGTGAAAAATTGGAAGAAAAATTAGTGAGTCTAAGAAAGAACTTAGAAAAAGCCCAAAGAGAACTATTAATGAATACACCTCTAATGAAAGGCTTTGGAAAGTTGGACCGAATTCTAAATGCACAAAGGTCACCTCTCATAAATACTGGGATAGGATATGAAGGAGAAACCAGTAAGTCCAAGGCAGAAGATAACAAGAAAATCATCTTTGTAAAAGCTGTAAAGGACAGTGAAGCAGCTCAGTAGATTACTACAAAAATAGAAGCCAACAAGAATAGGATTTGTGAAGAAAAAAATAGAATCAAGCAGCAACATGGTGGGACAGAGAATGAGAAGATGAAACAATCAGATGCTAAAGGCTCATATGCTCCTGAAGATGAAGTGAATAAATTTGGAAGTTGTTAAAGGAGGTTCTTCCCTCCAAAAATAGCACATGTTTCTCTTGTCATAAACCAGGACATAATGCAGCACAATGTAAGAGAAGGCCTATCAACTTTAACCAGCAAAAGATGCAGCAAAAGAGAAGACTACCTCAAGCAAGAAAATGGAAAGGACAATCTTCTACCAGGTACACAAATCATTTCCATGGCTACTATTATGCATGCAATGAATTTGGACATAAATCTGTTGATTGTAAATTATGTTCAAAAAGGGGAATGAAATATTATACATCAGCTCAAATATACTTTGATAAAACAAGATATTATATATGCCTCAAGCTTGGCCACAAAGCAAAGGACTGTAAACTGCCATATATATTAAGGAACTCTAGAAATATGCTGGAAACAAAGCAAATCAAACAACACTATGAATTTAAAAGAAATACAGACATTATGAAAAACCCCAATAAAGTATGGAGGGAAAAGAGAAAGGGGGAGCCTATTATCTCCATAACATAATGAATACATCCTAGTCTCAGGGGGAGCTACTCTAGGAAACAAAGCTAATATTGAACCAATGATAAATATGAAGCAACATCATAGGGGGAGAGCAGTTCATATATAGCCCCCATGAAAGCAGTCTGAGAAGAGCTCCATGTAATAAGAACAGCTATGAGATCAAGAAGATTATTTTAAGTATTCAATAGCTGACAGATTGATAGAAGGAGAAAAAGCAGCAAGCAACCATGATGATAGAGGAAACATCGGTAATGAACATGTAAGCTAAGAAGATATCAGCACATTAAAGGATGATCACAGAATGCATCATACTGCTAGAATTAACAATGAACCCCATTAAGAATGTTGAGAAAGAAAGGTGCCTATCATCAGTTCATTACATCTCTCATATACAAAAATTTCACTTGGAGGAATGCAGTTAAGTGAGTAATAAATCTTTGAGTAATCAGCCCATGAAGATTCATAAAAAATAAATTGGAGATGTCTTCCTAAAGATAATTATGTTAGACAGTTGAATCGCACCTAAAGCAGTAATGATTCTGGAGCAGTCCTAGAAAGGAAATGCAGTGACATTCTTTTAAATCAGAATGAAAAATTGAGAAAAAGGTTAATGATGACAAGATAAGGTTCAGTATATTGATGACTATGGGTGTGAACAGTGGAAATCTCAATAGTAGAATTTATGAAGGATGTCTTAATTATGGGTTAATGTGCAAACTAAAGTAAATCTCTGCATGATTTATCAAAGAAGCATCAATTGGTATTTAGGTACACACAACATGCCTATCAACAGAATACTACGTGTTATCATTGGAGCAGAAATATGGTACAGGTCCTCAGGATCAAGGGATTATGGAAAAAGTACATCAAGGTAGTATTCCCAGCGTTATCTGGATTCTGCATTCAGCATGAAAAGGTCAGTAGTAGAGCTAAAGGATGAGAATTCTGATTACACTTGAAGCATTATATTGAAATTTGAATCAGTATTTGTTTTATATACGATTGCATGACCTTCTGAAGTCAGTACATATATAACTTCAAGGCCTCTTTTCTTAATATATTTTATAAAACTATGAGAAGGTACTGATTCATCATAAGCATACTTCAGTAGAAAGGAATTTCTGGTAATCCATCTTTAAAGAGAGATTGATTACTGCATGATTGATAAGTGAGACTGACTAATACACTGAATGTATCTAGTCTCAAGGATTTGTTATGAAAGTTCATTATGCAAGTAGTAAAAGCATTTGATCTCTTAGATAACATTCTGGTTTATTCCTTGATCATATCAGTAACAAGGACCTACAGCTATTAAGTGTAATATCATTATCAGCATCTTGGCTCATATCATCACCAACGGGCAAGAAAAGTGAACCACAGCTATAAAAGACATATTGGCATCATCACAATTGAACAGATGTTGTATTGCAGATGATTATTGTAGAAGAATATAGACTCCAACTACAACCTTCCTCAATAGATATGCATCACAGATGAAGTTATAATATAGACTGAAGTATAGTTGAAGCAAGCTTGATATGTCACATGGGGCATTCACAATCTTTAAGGTTTGATCCAATGATGCATTTATGATTAGATAAGGTTGATACAATATGCTATATGAAGTGTCATTATCTTCACTTTCAGCTTTATACAAGTGAAAGGAGTCAGTGCTTTGGGATTGTATCAACTTGCAGTGTACATTCAAGATAAATAATCCTCAAAGTGTTCTCTCAAAAAGTCTTGTACACCAGTCTGAAGTAGCAAGGTACAAAGTCAGAAGAAGGTGGTATAAAGACAAATAAGAGAAAGGAAATGCAAAGACAGAATCTACACTGAGCAATGTGCAACCCTTTTCCATTGATGTCAAAGGGGGAGGAAAACCAGGAAATAGTAGAAAGGGTCTTCTAAAAAAAGCTAGGCATAGGAAAACTTGGAAAAAGCATTGGATTATTGGTGGATGAGTTGCCATCAATGCCAAAGGGGGAGACTGTTGGAAATGTTGTCATTGATGGAAAAGGAGATGGCAAAGGAGGAGCACCTGAAACATCATTCAAGGAGTAGAGGAGGAAAAAAGAGAGGTAGAAAAGACAACAAAAAGAGAAGTAAGGAGTAGCATCAGTCAAGGAGCAGAGGAAAGCAAAGTCACAGAGAGGTAGAGGCAGCAAAGAAGACAGGCGGAAGAGAATGTCAAAATTTAACAGTCAAACAACATAACAGAAGCAACAACAGAGATAGAGAAAGAAGCACAGCTAAGGCAAAGGCAGAGGCAGTGAATATAGAGGCAGAGCCATTATCACATCAATTGAGGCAGAGGTCGAGAAGCAGAGGTACAGTGAAAGCAGAGTTAGAAGCAGCGAAGGCAGAAGCAGAAAGGCAAAGGAAGAAACAGAAGCAGAGCCATTTTTTATGCAATGGAACCATGTGCAAACCTACATAATATTTCGAGAATCATTACCCAGCCGGAGGATACATAAACTAAATTCTGGGAATCGTAACCCAGGCAGAAGCGAAAGCTTATATATATGCAGCATGTTATATATATGGCGCTTTATATACAAAGGACCAAAGCATATATATATATATATATATGTGTGTGTGTGTGTGTGTGTGTGTGTGTGTGTAGCGCGAGATCTAAAGAACCAAAGGTTCTATCAAAGGCAAAGTACCATATGGTGGGACCCTTATCAATCGCATCGAAAAAGGTGACAGTGGATCAATGAACCATAACTGATATGTGTTTGAATTCCGGTAGAACAATGACTAATCGCATCGGAGAAAAGTGTGGCAGTGAAGCATGAAAATAGAAGTTGCGATTGCGATTGAAGTTCCGGACTTGATATGGTTTAAACAACGATTTATATATGTTTAAGTTCCAGAGATTTGATAGCTAGTGGGACCCTCACCCAATCGTATTGAAGCATCGGAGCATAAGTATATCGAAACATGCAACTAAAATTTGTGATTGCGACTGAAGCCCAGACCCAATGGGCGTATAAACTGTGATTAATATGTATTTGAATTCCAGCCTAATCGCATCGAAGCATCGGAGTATAGGAATATCATAACTTTCAATTAAAATTTGCGATTGTGATTAATCACAATTGGAGTAATCACATCGCATCGGATCGGAGTAATTGCAATCAGAGAAGGACGTCAAAACAAGCCAACATAGTGGAACATGTTAATAAAGCTTGCAATTGTGATCAATCGCAATCGAAAAAATCTGAATAAGGCTCATCGCATCAAAACATAAGAAACTTTTAGATGGTGGACCTGAAAGGGCATTTTATTTATTAAAGGGTCTTATACAATGAAATCTGGTGACTAAGACAAAGGAAAGAGTTAAATGCAAAGGTTTATTAACAGGGAGTATATGCATATGGTAATATATATATTGTGAATAAGCCGAACCTCACATGAAAAGGATTGTGTATTGGCGTATATTCAAATTGAATGGGTCGGAATGATATGTTAGCTTATTAATATGTTATAACCTTGGGATTTTCATAAAAAGGTTAAGCCACATAAATCCTCCGCTTATAAAGTTATATGAGTACGTTGACAGATAAGAAATTATAGGCAGGTGCGTCCACTTTTAGGAATAGTGGAGATTGCTGACTTGTGACCATTTAGAGAGTTTTAATTTATATCTTAGATTTAAAATTTTAAGGAAGCCAGATATATCATTAAATTTGCCAGACTATGATTTTATTTGGGGTATTTAATTAAATTTCCAGCACAGAAAATGGAATGTTGAACTGCCATATTTTGGAAATAACTTGGATCAAATTTTGGAAAGGCATTTTTTTATATGCACAAGACCTTGAGAGTTATTGGGAACTAAACTGGTAAAACTGTTATATATTCAACAAATTCAAAATTGCAGTGAATAGGTGTTGACAGGAATATGCACAGGAATGAATTTGGCAGGTGAACAAGCAACGAAAACTGGAAAATATGCAGAAGACAGTGAGCAGAAGAAGGCAGAACAGTTTCTTAACAGCAGCAGAAAAGGACAAAACCAGCAAAGCCAAAGGCCAGAAAATGGGCTAAGTGAAATTGTTTTTATGTAACCGAAAAGGTGAAATGTAAATGTTTTAATTGATTTATATTGTTGTTATGCATTGGCAAGTCTCCAAAAGAGAACAAATATCCCACTATAATGTTAAATTGGTACCTACAGTTATAGTTTCTGAATGAGCAGATAAAAGAGATGAGAAGGCAGAAGGCAAAGAGACATGGCTTTCCATTTCAAATTCCCAGTAGAATACAAACAACCATGAAGCTCTTTTGTATAAAACAGGGTAATATCTAAAGGGAGAAAGTTGACGAAAATAGGGTGAGAGAAGAAGAGAGTGTGAAACAGAATTGAAGAGAGTTTAAGAAAATAAGAAAGCTGCAAGAGGTCAGAGAGTGTGAATATAGAGAATGCAGAGTATGAAGAATTGTGGAGAAAAGACAAGAAGAATGAGGGGCTGAGCAGAGATGATGCAGAGCTGATATGAGGAAGGATGAATAGCAGAAGAGAAGGTACAGAACAAAGCTGATATCCAAGGTAAATCAACAAGAGTTTTTCTTTTGAAAGAGTAAGGAAGTTGGAGCTTCCCTATCAAGTTGTAGCTTGATAGATGTCAGTTGTAGCTGACCGAGGTAGGAGCCTCATGTAGGTTGGTGCCTGCAGAAAATAGATGGGAGTTGGTGCTTCCACATCAAGTTGTAGCTTGATAAAATGTCAATTGTAGCTAACTGAGGTTGGAGCCTCCTGTAGGTTGGTGCCTGCAGAAAATTGATGGGAGTTGGAGCTTCCTTGCAAGTTGTAACTTGCAGAATTGAGGTTGGAGCCTCCTATAGGTTGGTGCCTACAGAAAATCAGTGGTGAGAGGGAGTTGGAGCTTGCCTTTGCATCACAACAATAATAATATGTGATTCTCTCCCTTTATGGGTTTCCACTTATATCTGGTGTCTATGTGCATGGTGTCTATGTGTTGATATGGTATATCTTTTCTGCTTAATACTTGCTGCTCACATATTAAGCCTGTTGGTACATCATCTAATCTGCTTATTAATTGCTACTCACAAATAAAGATTGCTCACATATTATGTTGATAATGAAATGAAGGTGTTAATAAATTTTAATGAAAAGTTTTAAAAGTCCATGAATGTGTTAAAATGATTCACCCACCCCCTCTCAGTTTAACTAAGGTTTCAACAGCTATTGCGGTTGTTTTTACTCAACAGGGGAATCCAGTGGCATATCATGGTGAGACATTGTCCGACACAATTCTGAAGTATCCCACTTATGACAAATAATTGTATTCCATTGTGAAAGCTTGTCAAAAATGGAAGCATTACCTTTTGGGAAGGAAAGAATCATCCACATGAGCCACCAACCCTTGGAGTTCATACAGACACAAGGGAAGTTGTAGAACGATCACCATCAGAAGTGGTCCACATATCTACAATAGTTTCATTTGAACATCAAGTATAAGAAGGGTAGCACCAATAATGTTATAGACTTCCTCAGCTGAAGACTAATCGTGGCACTAACCACCATTCTAATCTCTTGTGGGCATGAGACTTCTAATTGGGCGCTTCTCTACAAGAGCGATCCAGAATTTGACCACACATACAAGGCATTCTTGGGGGGTACACAAGTTCCAAATTTTCACCTCCAAGATGAATTGTTAAATGTCACCTGGGACACCTTTGTGTTCCTTCAAGCGAGTGTACCAAGATGATATGGGAAGCACACTTAATTCAAGTCGTTGGGCATTTTGGGGTTGAGAAAACAGTGGCAGTACTGCAGAAGTATTTCTATTGGCCGAACCTTCGACAGGATGTCATGAAGTACATCATATCCTACACTACTTGCGTCATTTCCAAACCATCCATCAAGAAGCAAGGCCTATATACTCCACTACCTACCCCTAGTCGACCTTGGGAATCCATCTCCATGGATTACATTTTGAGCCTTCCTTCTACTAAGCATGGAAACGACTGTGTTTTCGTGGTCATCGACAGATTTTCGAAGATGGCCATTATGGCGTCCTGAAAGAAGAATATCATAGTAGAAGCCACTACTAAGCTCTTCTTTGAACAAGTGTACATGAACTTTGGGATCCCACGGTATATCATATCAGATCGTCAAAATAGGCTCCTTAGCACATTTTGGTCCCCAAACTAATTGCCAGACATAAGTCATCAACAGGATGATTGTACACATTCTGCGCATGTAAAATTCAAATAATCCATGCACATGGGATGAGATCCTCCCCTATGTACAAAATAGTTATAATCGGGCTCTCCATAGCTCAACTGGCCACAACCCCTTTCAGGTGGGCTTGGGATTCCAGCGACTATGTCCCATTGACGTAGCCATGGCATTTGCAGATACTCAGGTCGATTCGGTTGATGTCCAGTCTGAAGCTGACAAAGCAAGAAAAATTCATCGAGTGAATTCATCACATCCACTAACATGTTCATGACATATTGGATAGAGCCAATGCTAAGTATAATCAATGACATTATCAACATCGGGTGCCACACAACTTTCAAGTGGGTGACAAAGTGTGGCTACATTTGCAGAAGGAGTGCCTCACTGGACCCCACTGCAAGTTTCACCCGCTCCGATATGGGCCATACACCATCACCAAAGTTTTAGGGAACAATGCCTTCGAGCTCAGTATTCCACCACTCCTTGGTCTACACCAAGTATTCAATATGGATTGCCTTCGTCCCAGCTTCCCACCTCTACTGGACACCTCTAACATTGCAGAAAAACTCACACCAACAGAGTTAAAGCCAGACTGCATGGAACAGGCCACCAAAGATTGTATCATGGAAATGTAGATCAATAACACTCACCAACATAAGATCCAACTGTATCGGGTTGTCAAAGCTAGCCAACTCCTGCACAAAGGCACGTAGTTCACTTTGGGCTAAGTTCAACAGAAGTTTCCTCATCTCATGGAGGAACTTAACACAATGGGGACCATTGCTTTCTAAGGGGGGAGGAATGATCCAGGTGGATATTGGTGTCCACCCAACTATTCCACTTGGGGCCCTACCATTGTCTCTTTCAATTTTTCAGTTTCAACACAACTTACTATTTTTAGCATTTTTTCGGGTCCTAAACTTCCAGAGTGGTTTTGAAGCCCTAAACGACGTTTTTTGGTAAAACTAGGAGCAACATTAGTCCATGAACTATTTTTTTTTTCACATCAAAATTTGTAGCTCTCAGTTAGACATTTCTAACGAGGTATGGTGTGCATCAAACAGAGATAGTATGCCAAAGTTATGTCCCCGGGAAGTTGAAACACTAATTTACCCAAACGGGGCCCATAGTTTTGGCGTTTCATCTCCTAGGGTTAGGGTTTTGGATGTTTATGGTTCTCCATTGTTTCCGAATAATAAATAGGCCCTCGAGCCTCATTGTAACACAGTTCAGAGGCCTATAGGCACCACATGTCTTCTTAGAGATAAGCTACCAGTGCCCTAGCTAGTTTATTTCCATTCTGTCTATAAGCAAATTTCAGTTCTTTGATATTAATGAAATGAAGTGTTATTTACACTACATCTTTATATTTATGGTTACATGTCTATTCTGTTGCATTCCTACATAAATCCGGATCATGGGTTGCCCGATGGTGGCTGCCATGGGCTAACCAAGCTCCGTCGACCCAAAACGGGTGCCCCTTAGGCCTGCCAAAATCGATTCTGAGAATCGGCTCTGGCTAGCGTCACCAAGTTGCCCGAGGGCAGTCACCGTGGGCTAGTGGAACTAGCCAAGCTCTGCCATCCCATGAAGGCCACCCCTCGGGCCACCCAACGGGGCTGGCCAGGTGGCTCAAGGAGCGACCGCCATGGGCCAACGGAGCCGGCCAATCTCCGTCGGCCCACGGTGACCACCTGACAATGCAAATCCAATTATGAGAATCGGGTTTGCCTGACTGGCAGGAAAATTTGACTCTTGACTGGGAAAATCCAATTTTGAGAATTAGGTTTTCCTGGTTAGTTGAAAAATATGATTTTAAGAATCGGGTTTTCCCCTCCAGCGGGGCAAATCTGATTCTAAGAATCGGATTTTCCCGGCCAGCGAGACAAATCCAATTCTCAGAATCGGATTTTCTGGGCTGGGCTGGCAAATCCGATTCTTAGAATTGGATTTGTAGGACGACAGGCAAATCCGATTCTCAGATCAGAATTGGTGGACTGAGGGTTCAGATCAAAATTTCAGCCGCATTGGTCGATGCAAAGTGACCGCGTCCTCTCTGAAAACTTGTTATAATAAGCATTTGGAGCATTATTGAGTGTTTTTATTTGCCATCTGAATTTTTTTTCATACATGTTACCTATTGTGCATAGTTTTCTAGAATAGAGTACATATTTGGGATCCTCTCACTGAGCTACCCAACTTCAAAAAATAAATGAACTCAAACGGAGTCCCAGAAGCAAAGTTATCGTTGATTTATGATTGGTAGTTTTTTCAGGATGGGAAAATCCAATTCTCAGAATTAGATTTGTAGGCTGGCGGGGAAAATATGATTATGAGAATCGTATTTGTAGGCCGACAGGGAAAATCCAATTCTGAGAATCGGATTTGCCCTGCCAGCGTACAAATCTTGATTCTGAGAATCGGATTTTCCCAACTTGAAAAAACTACCAATCTTAAATCAGTGATAATGTTTCTTTCGAGACTCCATTTGAGCTGATTTTTCTTTTTAATTTGGTAGCTCGATGAGAGGAACCCAAATATATAATATTTTCTGGGAAAATTTTCACAAAAGGTAACAAATTTGACAAAAACTTCAAATGGAAAAAAAACACTCAATAATGCTCCAAATGCTTATTATAACTAGTTTTTGGAAATGGCACATGCACTCTTCATCCACCAATGTGGCTGAAATTCTGATCTAAACCCTCAGTCCGCCAATTCTGATTAGAGAATTGGATTTAACCACACAGTCGAGAAAATCTGATTCTGAGAATCAGAGTTTCCCCACCGGCCGGGCAAATCCGATTCTCAAAATCGGATATGCCCCACCAGCCTGCCAATCTGATTCTCAGAACCAGATCTGTCTTGCCGACCTACCAATCCGATTCTGAGAATCAGATTTGCCCAACGGTTGAGCCCGCCCAAAGGCTTGAGGGCCACAAATTTTTTTATTTTTTATATAATTTTTATTAATATTTTTAAACTTTTAATTTGTTTTTAAGTTTTTTTTTTAATTAATTTTTTATTAATTTTTTTTTTTTTAAATTATATTTGTGTTAATTTTTTTTTTTTTTTAAATGTTTTTTTAGTTATTTTAATTGTGATTATTATTAATTTTTTTGTTTAGATATTTTTTTTTTAGTTTTATTTTTTCAATGTTTTTTAATTTCATTCTATGAATGGGCTCTTGCCAGCGTTGCCAGGTGGTCGTCGTGGACCGACAGAACTGGCCAAGATCTGTCCACTGCCCCTCGAGCCACCTAGGGGCCCAAGAGGCTGAAAGACGATTCGAGTTTGAGAACCGTCTTTCAACCCCCTGAGCCCACTCAAGGACTTGAGGGGCCCTAGGCGGGCTCAACTCAATTCTAAGAATTGGGTTGAGCGTGTCCAAAGGCTTGAACGCCATAATTTTTTTTTTTATATATATTTGTTATTACTTTTTTAAAAATTTTAATTTTTTTTTAGTTTGTTTAATTTTTTAATTTTTTTAAAGTTATTTTTATTTATATGTGTGTTCATTTTTTTACTTTTTTAATGTTTTTTAATTGTGATTATTTTTTTAATTTGTTTTATGTTTTTTTTTTATGTTCTATCTTAGATATTTTATTTTTATTTTTTTCAATCTTTGTTTTTTTATTTTTTCTCATTTATTTAAAAAAAATTATAATTTTTTTTTATTTTTAGTTCTCTAATATTTTTATTTTGAATTTGTTTATTTATTTTTTAATTCTATTGATTTTTGTTTCTTTTAATTGTCTAGTAAAGTATTATTTATTTTTTTGTTTCTTTTGCTATTTTTTTTCTTTAATTATATTTTTTATTGTTTAATTATTTATTTCTTTATATTTCTTTATATTTTTATATTTTATATTTTATATTTCTATTTTTATCTTTATCTTTGGAGTTTAATTTGTTTTTTTTTTCTTTTTCTATTTTTATGTTGATTTTTTTTTGGCTTTTTTTTTTATATACTTTTACATATTTGATTTCGTGTTGTCTTTTTTTTTTCTAACATATATTTTTATTTACTTATTATTATTATTATTATTATTTCTTTTTTTTTCTTTTATCTTTCTTTTTTTAACTCTTCTTTTTATTTGTAAAGTTTTGATTGCATTTTTCTTTTGAAAGTTTAAGTTTTTTTGGAGTGATGATATTTTATCTTTTACATGGTATTTCAAAATGTTGAAAATATGTCCTTAAAAACAATGTTATTCCAGCATCTTCACTTTTCGTTTTGAGGGTGTTTTTGGCACACGAAAATTGGTTTTCATTGCCATTTTTTAAACATGTTGAAAATTTACATCTGAAATAAAAAATTGTTATTCTAGCATCGCCACTTTTCGTTTACGAGCTGTTTTCTCGTGTTTTTTGGGATTTTTTTGCTAGAGTTCTCATTTTGAGTTTATAGTTCCTGTTTCATAGTTTACGTTGTTAAATCTAGGGACTAACAATTAGGTGATATCTCTTGTAATTATAATTTATTGTGAATGCTTTATACTCCTTTATATTATGATCTTCTCTTTATTTATATTAATATAGTGTTCTTCATCAAACAACTACCAAAGCATAAACAATAAAGAGACAAGAGACACAGAATATAGGCGATCATCTGGGGAAAAAACCTCTCCCACTTGAGAGGAAAAACCAAACAAATTATTCTTCTTATAGAAACTTGAATTAATGAATACCAAGACCAAGACCCTTCACCTATTTTACCTCTCTAAGACCAAGACACCAAGCTTACTATTTTGACCTCTATTTCTTAATAAAGACAACTATAGTCAACTGCATGTTTCTTGTTTCTTCCTCTGCTACCTTTCATATATCAACTTCCTTTTCTGTGCTTCAAACCTACAACATTTCTACCCTAATTCAGAAACCCTATTACATTTAGATGACCTTCCCTTGTATCTTTATTTCCTTCACTTTAGGTGGAGGCTACCTCCTTGATAACTCAGCTTGAAATACTCAGTTTTCTCCTTAACTTGACCTTCAAAATGGATTGTAGTACTTCAGCTTCTTTTGCAATTGATAGTGTCTATACTTCACACCTTTGGAGTGATTCAACTCAAACCAGACTAAAAACAAAAGTTAAGGACATCACTCTTACTTTCCTTTTCATAATTTTTTATGAGGCTCCTTTCCTAATGATTCTCGCAATCCTTATTGCAGACTTCTCCTTGACCGAAATTATGTCCTTGAAATGAAGTTGAGTTTCCCTATTTATAGTGGTTTTCCCATGTAAATTAGTTACTTGAGTTGTGTTTGAGTTTCCATTTCCATTGGTGAACCTTCATAATTTCATTTAAGTCCGACTTGAAGGAGATTCTTGAGCTTGATCTTAGAGGGTCTCTTTGACTCTTTCAAATGACTCACATATATGTCTAACATGCCCAAGAAGGGTTGTCCATATATAACATTGACTCAATAGACTATTATGACTTGATTTCAAACCTAAAGGCTCAGAATGGAAACCTTAACTAAAATATAATTCCTTGATCATGAAACTCGTGATTCAAGCATTACAAAAATAATTTTATTTTCTTCTTTACATCAATTACATAAAATCATATTTACACATGTCATTAGGAAGACAGAACCTAGTTACACTTTTCAAGACACTCTACACTGGATGATGGGGTTTGTTCGTTGGGGGGCTGGAGATGGATCCAAGATCAAAATTGGATTAGATACCATCATGGGGAAGGCTAGAAATCATTTATTATCCTTTCAATTGTTGAAAATCCATCACATAAAGGACATTATCTGCTTGCAACAGATATATTTGGCAGGGACTCAAAACATTGATCAACAAAGTTGGAGAAGGGTCTAAGATCTTGGCATACTAGAGACATATCATGAGGAATAGGGGTCATATATAGCGTAGGTTCAATCTACTAGAATCACTCTTGGTGATAATATGGATTGTATGATATTGGGGCGTAAAATGAAAAAGAACAATCTGATGGTCAAGGACATCTAATTCAAGTTCCCAAGGCCTAGGAGGATCAATGAATATAATAAGCATCTACAGGATATATGGAGATGAAATATCCCAGAAAAATTAAAATATTTTTTCCTGTGGGAAGCACATGATCATTTATTAACATGGAACAACTTACAAAATCATGGGTTCATTGGTCCTGGAATATACCCTCTATGCATGGGAGGGGGAGGGAGATATGAATCTGATTTGTTGATCAAATGATTATATGTGAGGTTGATTTGGGATAGGGCTATGGAGAAAAATAATATTCCTTTGATTGTCACTAATCAACCCTTGTTCAGATGTCTTCTATCATGGTTCACTTCACATAGGAAGTACATGTCCCTCATTATATAGCCTATGCATTATATGAAAAGTAGGAACACTCACATTTTTTTATTAGAAAAATACGATTGTTAGAGAAGCCACTATAAAGACAGTTGTTTTTTTCAATGAGATTGGGTTGGTGATCAAGTATAACAAAAATAGGAAATATAAATGCATTGATATTTGGAAACAATGTCTAATTGGATTTTTTTACGGAGCTAACAATAGAAGGAAATGTGGATGTGGTGCAGTCATCGTTACTAGGCCTGGTAATTTCTTCCACTTATGGTAGGAGGGAGGAATGGGATCAAACAAAAAATCGAAGATTACAACATTATCGGGAGTCCTTATCACAGAAAAATGGCTAAGGTTAGACAAAATTTAGGTATATTGAGATGTAAAAGGAATCATTAACTAGGTAAACAAGCATATTAATTTCAATTCCCCCATACATGCAAATTGGATGATGAAGATTCATAACCTGGTAAGGACTTTTAATTATATACATTTCCAACATATATACAGAGAACATAATTTGACAACGCACATCCTATCTAAAAGAGGTACTTTCGAAGGAAACAGGTAATTTTTTTTTCTCAGTCTTCAAACAGGGTATCATGGTAAACATAGGCAACATCAACTAGTCTTAGGAGACATTTTAAGACATACCTAATTTTGATGGAATTTTTGTATCTTTAGATAATCAAAGTGTTCATTTATAAAAATTTAATGGTTATAAGCTACAATTTTATGTTAAGAAAGATAACTTTTGTAGAACAGGAAAGTAGAAATGTATGGGAATATGAATGATAAGAGAAATATGAAAGGATAATATAATGAACGAAATTTGAATTATGTTCTATCCTTATATTTTATTACAAATATAGTGTTTTTTTTCTTTCTAAAAAAAAAGTAGCGTTCAAAATAAATGAAACAGTCAAAAAACACATATTGAAACACAATCGATGGAGACCCTAAAAAGTACTCCAACTATGTTACTGCATATCCACGTTCAACAAACGTGCCTCCATTGCTCCTCTCATGAAGAAAACATCCAATTTCGGCATCCATCGCCCTATATCCCATTAGTTGTTTTTAGCCTCCAGTGTTCCTTTTCTTTAAGAACCCATCAACAATGTGAATATGGACTCCAAATTCTTTACCTTTACCGTTTTTACTAGTGTGTGGTATTGAAAATTTTAAGACAATAGATTTCTTTTGCCTTAAAAATTTTCTTAAAATCCCCCTCCGTGTATTAGTGTCGAATGCAACAAAAAAAAAGTTGTCTCTAATCGTATCAACAAATATCGAAGGGACATAATATGAATTGATGTCAAGGAAATTTTTCCAGGAAAAGTTGTCATATTCTTCAGATTTGGCTACCCCCACAAAATGAAGAGCCCAATAAATCATTGTCTTTATATAAGATAACATGAATGGTAAGAAAAATAGAAACCTCGGTATAGGTGCGGGACAATAGTAGCATGCAAGTTAGCAGACCTAACGCACACTGTGAGAGTCAAATTTTCAGTTATTAGATAATATTGTCTTAAATTGATATGTTTTTGTCGTAATTGTTAATTGTCTTAAATGTGTTTCATCTTAAGTGGTAATTGTCTTAAATATAAAGTTGTGTCTTAAAATATTTTTGTCTTAAACTGTTTTTTTTTCTTAAATATAAAGTTTTGTCTCAATTTGTTTTTGTCTTAAATTAAAATTTTTGTCTTATATCTTTTAATTATAAAGTTTTTTCTTAAAATATTTTTGTCTCAAACTATTTCTGTTTTAAATTTAAAGTTTTGTCTTAAATATTTTGTGTGTCTTAAAATACATTTGTCTCAAACTAATTTTTTCTTAAATTTGATATTTAAGACAATTCAGTTCATATTAAATTTTAGTGTAAAATAACTAAATTGAAAAGTAACTTTCTGAGACAAAAGATTTAGTTTTGTCTTAAAAAATTCTCTTAAAAATTCCCTTAGTGTAAGCTGTGGTGCAATTTTTTTGAAAAGGAAAAGCAAGCACTCTGAAATATCTACGATATTTTAATTAGGTACACAATGAATAAAAATGACAATGACATTGTAGTGGCCATTTACTGTCCTTGTCCTTTACTGAATGAAAGAAATGAGTTATTATCGTTCACTGCTACCTTATCATAAAATCTTCTTTACTCTACAAATAAAAAAAAACTGTGTTATAGGTTATCTTCTTTATAGAGGTTAATAAATAAGTTTTGGCTCGCAAATAAAACTGGAATATGGCAACACAAAAACTACGACAACTGCTATAGTTTTTGAGTTACAAAAATTGAGACTATTTCTGTTCCAGCCACTTCAGAGAACATAAATACAATGTGGTGGTCTGTATTTTTCAATTAAAGCGACAAATTATGTTTTCCCACATAGATAAATGGGTATAAATGGGTTATTTCGAGTGGCCAATAACATTGAATTTAAGAGGTGGGATTGATTTTCCAAACTCACCATTCCTATCGCATACTTTACTAGATGTCCTTGAAAAGAAGGTTATGCTTAGTTTCTACTTTACCAATTCTCTTTCTCTACTTTGGTTGTTAAATTTTTAAATTCAACTAAAACCTTGCGCATAGGAAGAAGAAGTACAACAATGATAAAGTTTTCTATTGTGTGCACTCCACTATGCATTTAACATCATTTTTGAAGCCTGTAAAATTTTTTTTTGGTTAATGGTCGTAGCCATGTTTTCCTGTGAACACATTGAAGGATCGTGGTTTGACCATGCAACCCAGATCTCCATCTCTCCATTCAATTCTGCACCATGCCGCCATTACTCTTCAACCACCACATTCAAAGCATGGGTTTTACTACCATCTTGATTTGTTTGAATGGGCCACATAAATGGTAGTGGAGCCCATAGTCCACATCACTCACACTCTCGACCAATCACGTCTTGATCGCATGAACCTCAGGCCTTGTCATCATAGCTTACAGGCGTGCGATAAAAGGTCCCACCATTCCAAGTCACGAGGGTGCGGGCTCCACCAACAGCGAATCACAAGGCGTTAGCACAGTTTTGGAGTCCAGCCACCCAAACCCATTCGGACTCGATAAGGAACTATAGGCTCGATTAATTTTTTATCGCCCGTTCGGAGGGTGACGTCACTACAGCCCAAATTGGAAAGAGAAAATGTTATCAAATGGAGTTTAATTTTTGTGTTTTAAATCCACGACAAAGGATTTAGAACATTGGTTTAATTTTTTTATTTGTATGCAGAAAATGTAATAATGTTCTAAACCTTATCATAATATTGCTTTTATGTTTTAAACGCCGTGGTGAAAGTCATTTTGACTTTTAGAATATATATATATATATATATATATATATATAGTTCAATAGTTTGACTTAATTTTGTTGTGTGTGTCATATAAAAAAGGAAAGACCCGAAGGCTATAGAGAAAAACAAAGTGTAACAAAGTGAAGCACAGTGACTGTGTCTGTGCATTTTTTTAATGAGATAGAGAGCAAGTTTTTTTTGTAACACTGTGTTTGTAGCAACTGGCGTAATTTTTTTTTGGTGAAAGCTGGAACAACAGTTCTAAGCCATTTTGTAATAGCTTTTTAAGTTTAATGAAAGAAGTAATTTTGTGCCATCTCTGTCTATAATTTTACACTGAATCTCTGTGTTGAAATTAGGGATTTTTTATTCCTCTATTGTTTGGAATACTTCAGAAACTTGAACATGGTATCAAAGCTAGTCCAAGCTCTTTGAATTTTGTCAAAGAACCTAAAGGAAGGAGTTGATGAAGCATTTCTCCAGAAGTGCGAAGACTCATCAAAGGCCACGTATTTACAAAAAAATGTTTTGTTTTGTGTTTAAAAGTGCAATACAGAGAAATATTTGTTTGGTTCCGATTGATGATGTCAATCAGAGTTCAATTTAATGTCAACCCGGGAAGGTAAAATTAGAAGTTCTTATCTAAAATATATAGATCTGGAAAGATTCCTAATTTTTCTGAGATCTTAAAGTTCCCTTACAAGAACATATTCATCAAGATCTCTTTCAACAACTAATCAAACCCAGATCTAAAAATTGTCAAGATCCTAAGGTTCTCTTACAAGAACACCTGAATTTTAGGATCTCCTCCAATATTAGAACATTTAACAAAAACTTAAAAGCTGAAATGAAAAAAACGTTAATATAATAATTGTTTGAGATCTTATGGTTCTCTTACAAAAACACTTTCAAATAAGACTCTTTTGATATTATAACATCTAACAAAACTTAAAAGCTGAAATGAAATAAAAACATAAATTAAATTATACCTAAAATAAGTATACAAGTGAGGCCATAGAGGCCCTCCATAACTCCACAAGCACACCACTTCAAAGGAGACTCAAATGTAGAAGCAACAAAATGAGAGTATGATTCTTTATTCCAAAATCTTCATCATGATGTACAAAAACAACTCTAAGATTACAGCTCTCTCAAATTCTAAGATTACAAATGGACTAAGATTACAAATGGAGGAGATTGTACTCCTATTTATAAAATGGGATGAGATAGCAAACTCATAATGATGATCCACTAATCTCTCTTTTAGTTCCATACATCTCTCAACCATCTAGACACATAACCCTCTTTTGTCCTTGATCTTCTCCATGAGATCATGATCTCTTATCTTATCAAATTCGAATTTGATCATTCAAGACCACATAAGGTGTCTTGGAAGCTTCCTTGGAACCTACACATGTCACAAAAGCAATCCACTTTTCATATATGAAGTAAAATATATTATTTTCTAATATTTAATCAATAATTTCTCTCAAAAATGCTTGAAAATAAATAATATTTGGAAGATATAAATGAGACCCATTAATGATGAACATTGGGGAAAATGAAGTGACATGGTAGTGAATAATGAGTGATATAATGGAAGCATAGGTGAAAAATGTATGGTAATGAGTGATATTTTTATGACATTTTGAAGCCCAAACATAGCCCCCAATTGAAGCTCTTGCATGTCCTCATGCAAGCTATTGCAATGACTTATTTGATTTTATTCTTAGATGAGCTTCCTTTTACAAGATGTTTGGTTCTTGTGTAACAACCATCTTTCAATCATGGACTTCCTTTTAACTTTGCACATCTTTTGATAATATTTATTTTTGCAAAGCATTTGCATCTTTGAATGATTGGTTCTTGTGTTACAATCATTATTTACTTTGTTGAGATCAATCATTTTTAAGAATTCATTTAATATGCTAATCATTTTGTAGTAGTTTTTATTGTGAGAAGAATATGTGGATTAAGATGTAATATGAATGAGAGAAAGAAATGAAGTGTGCGATTCCCCCCAACTGATTTTTTTTGGAAATTTTTATTGAGAAAGGGAATAGTGGAACAGTGGAATATTTTCCAAATATCATCATTTTAGCATTTAAAAAATAATTTCAATATTAAATATTAGAAAATATCATACCTTACTTACCTAAAGAAGTGGTTTAATCATGCATGTTCAGCTGCTACAATTCTGATCTGAAGCTTCTTCTGCAATTTCTGGATGAAAGATGGATCTGTATTGTCATATCTGCTGTTGGATCTTCTACTGGATAGTTTGATGAATCTGATGAGTCTTCTGAATATGGCTAAAAATGTACAAGGCTTGGAAGGTATAAAAAATATAGAAGTTACATTTTTTTCTAGCCTTATTTATTGTCATATCCTTAAGTCATGACAAACTGAAAAACAATGGAAGGAAATCTTTTTCATCTGCTACAAAATATGTGTCTTCAATTCTTCAACGCTCGATGGCACAAATCTGGCTATGTGAATAAATGTCTTGTTTTTGAACATAACGAGAAATAGTTGACTTAGTGGCCATTAATGAATGCCACTAGCCAACACGAGAACTCCCACCATTGATTCCAATGGGAGCCAAGATGCCTAACACATCTTTGTAGGTACGAATTAATTTGTTTTGGTCGAGTCACCTACAAGATCCAACGAACAAGGGATATTAATGTACTCCCATTTTTCATTGGCAAGAGTACTTGCCATTAAGGCATGCAAGCCTCTAGGTGTTTTTACAAAGATAATTAGACTCTAGGACTTTGACTCAATGATATGTAGAAGCAGGGTTTTAGTGGCGGAAATGAAAGGGAAAGGAAATGACAAGGAAAATTAGAATGACAATAAACGTGTAAGTGAGCTTCTTGGTTTTATTTTGTGGGTTAGGAATGGATGAAAGGAAATGCATGGTGAATGAATACTCTTGATGTGAAAAATGGATATGGAAATGGCATGCTTTATGGATTTACAATTGGTGAAATTAAAAATCATTTTCAAAAAGGGAGGTGCAAGGTAATGGTTGTGGACATGGATTTGTCTTCAGAATTTTTCATGAATTTAGTCTTTGGAAGACCAATTGTCATCACAATGTAATCTCCTTAATGATCACTTGATTATCCTGTAACCTGTAAAAAAAACTTGGCAGACTTCTGAATCTGGTTCCTTTTTCACTTGGTGAACTTGTGCTTATAGAAGCACTCAAATCTGCTACTTGCGATGTGCTTGGAGAAGCACTGTCATCAATTCTCAAGAGTGTTCTCCTACCTTATTGTGGTGTCCCTTGTTGTCCTTGTGTCGGTGGAGGTGGTGCTGCTAATGAGGGATGTATTTCAGCCATTTCTTCATCATTATCATCATGAGACAAATAGCGTTTAACATTCAATGTTTTCTAAATGCTTCCATCCCAAGCTTCCTCCTTAAGGAACTGTACATCTCTGCTTATAAAAAAACTTCTTGGTGGATAGGTTATATAGTTTATGTGCCTTTGATTCTTCATTGTATCCAAGAAATATATACTTCTCCCCCTTACTGTCCAACTTATTCTTTAGCTAATCTGGAATGTGTGCATAAGCCACACAACCAAAAACTCTCATGTGGGTGACATGCTGCTTTATGCCACTCCATGCTTCTTCAGGAACTCTATTCATAACGCTCTTTTTGGGGCATCTATTCAAGATATATGCTACACAATGTACATCTTCAGCTCAATATTCCAATGGAAAATGTTTTTCCTTCAGCATAATTCTTACCATGTCTATGATGGTTCTATTTTTCGTTTCAGGAACTCCATTTTGCTGTGGTGTATACCTTGCTGTAAATTTCTTGTGTATCCCATTTTCTCTGCAAAAACGTAGAAATTATTTTCAAATATATTCTCCTCCTATGTCAGTTCTTAAGACCTTGATATGCTGCCCACTTTGTTTCTCTACAAGAGCCTTAAAGTGGCAGAATTTCTCAAACGCTTCACTTTTATATTTCAAGAAATAAACCCAAGTTTTTCTTGTGCAATCATCAATAAAAGTCAACATATAGTGATTGCTTGCTAGTGATGGTGTTTGCATTTTTCCACACAAATATGAATGGAAAATTTCTAAGGGTGCCTTTGCCCTTATGCTCTCTCCTAATGGAAAGCTTTCGCTATGTTGTTTTCCCAAGATGTAGCCTTCACATAGGCTGTCCGGTTTCTCAATCAATGGTAATCCATTTACCATTCCTTTCCTATGCAACAAATTCAGACCTCCAAAGTTGAGATGTCCAAATCTCAAATGCCATGACCAGTTTTCATCTATTTTTTTCTCTTTGGAATGTCTCTTGTATCATTGCTGCCATTTCAACTCCTTTCTTCAAATATGCTCTCATCTTGAGAGGGACCTTTATGTTCCTTGTCATCTTCACTTGTGCAGTGCATTGCTTGCTTGGTGGTTTATCCATGATGGTGCATACTTCATCTTCAAGGAGAACATTGTATCCATTTGGAATGAGTTGTCCAATGCTCAAGAGGTTACATTTCATACCAAGCACATAGTATACATCTGATATGGATATTCCTTCTCATTTCATTGTCAAAACACTTAGTCTGCCTTTTGGCATGAAAAATACCTTATTGTTTGTCCCGAATGTTACTTGAGACTTCACATTTTCATCTAACATGGAAAACATATAAATGTTTCCAGTCATATGGTTTCTACATCCTGAATTTAGAAACCATATATCTTCATTCTTTTCTTCAGCCATATTACATGCTAAAAACAACTTCTCTTGACTGATATTTTCTTTAGTAAAATTAGCACTAGGTCTATTACCCATGTCACTATGTTTCTTCCTCCTTTCATTGGCATAATGGCCATACTTCTTACAATAATGACATTGGACTTGGGATTTGTCATACCTTTGTCCATGTGCTTGATTTTGTCCACCTTGCTGGTTGTTGCCTTGGCCTTGGTTATGATTTTAATTGCTGCCCCTTCCATTAGTATTTACAGGGCTATTTCTTCCTCCTCTGTTTTGGCTTCTTCCTCTTCCTTTTCCTCTATAGTTTCCTCTGCCTTGATGTCTTTCTATTCCAAAGGACATTTGGGTATTAAAGGCATGCTCCAAAGATGATTTTTCTATTCTACCCAATATTTGTTCATGTGTCATCAATGATGCATGAAGCTCATCAACAGTAAACTTTGAGAGATCCTTTGTCTCTTCAATGGTTGTGACTATCACATCAAACCTTGAGGGTAAGCTCCTCAACACTTTCTCCATTATTATTCTTTATTCTACTATATGTCCATGAGATCTCATTTGGGTAACCAAACCAATCAACATTGTGAAGAAGGAATCTATTGTATCGGATTATTTCATGCAAATGACTTCAAAATCTCTTCTCATTAATTGAATCTTTTCTTTCTTTACATTCTCTATACCTTGGTAGGCTTTCTGGAGGCTATCCCATGCATCCTTGGACCTCTTTTTTGTTGTAATCCCTGGAAATACACTTTCATGCACTACTTGATAGAGATAGAAGAGGGCTTTTAAGTCCTTCTTCCTATTTCTCTTCATCAAATATTTCTCTGCCTATGTTAAGACATTGAATGCATTTTCATTTGCTGGTTCTTCTAAACCATCTTCAACTAGCTTCCATAAATCTTGAGAGGCAAACAGGGCTCTCATTGTGATTTCCCAATAGTCATAGTTCTTCCCATTAAACTGTGGGAGATGAGTATTCCCTATACTCGTGCTTGTGCTGACTCCTGCCATGGCTAGCTTTCTGAACTATTCTTTTTAAAACTTGACTGTGTTTTGTAACAAACTGTCTCTCTACTTAAGAGACAAACCCTGTCTTCAAAAATATTGTTTAGGCTTCAAAATGTCATACAAATATCACTCATTACCATACATTTTTCACCTATGCTTCCATTATATCACTCATTATTCACTACCATGTCACTTCATTTTCCCTAATGTTCATCATTAATGGGTCTCATTTATATCTTCCAAATATTATTTATTTTCAAGCATTTTTTAGAGAAATTCTTGATTAAATATTAGAAAATAATATATTTTACTTCATATATGGAAAGTGGATTCTTTTTGTGACATGTGTAGGTTCCAAGGAAGCTTCCAAGACACCTTTATGTGGCCTTGAATGATAAAATTCGAATTTGATAAGACAAGAGATCATGATCTCATGGAGAAGATCAAGGACAAAAGAGGGTTATGTGTCTAGATGGTTGAGAGATGTATGGAACTAAAAGAGAGATTAGTGGATCATCATTATGAGTTTGTTATCTCATCCCATTGTATAAATAGGAGTACAATATCCTCCATTTGTAATCTTAGTCCATTTGTAATCTTAAAATTTGAGAGAGTTGTAATCTTAGAGTTGTTTTTGTACATCATAATGAAGATTTTGGAATAAAGAATCGTACTCTGATTTTGTTGCTTCTACGTTTGAGTCTCCTTTGAAGTGGTGTGCTTGTGGAGTTATGGAGGGTCCCCATGGCCTCACTTGCATACTTATTTTAAGTATAATTTAATTTATGTTTTCATTTCATTTTAGCTTTTAATATTTCTTAGATGTTCTAATATTGGAAGAGTCTTATTTGAAAGTATTTTTGTAAGAGAACCGTGAGATCTCAAATAATTATTAGATTTGAGTTTGTTTCATTTCAGATTTTAATTTTTGTTAAATGTTCTAATATTAGAGGAGATCCTAAAATTCAGGTGTTCTTGTAAGAGAACCTTAGAATCTTGACAATTGTTAGATCTGGGTTTGATTAGTTGTTGAAAGATATCTGTATGAATATGTTCTTGTAAGGGAACTTTAAGATCTTGGACAAATTAGGAATCTTTCTAGATATATATATTTTAGATAAGAACTTCTAATTTTACCTTCTAGGGTTGACATTAAATTGAAATCTGATTGACATCATCATCGGAACCAAACATTTTGGTGACATTGTCGGGGAAGTGCAATTAGAGGGATTTAGTAATTATTTTATGCATTTGTTTTTATGGACTAATTTGTGGAACTTCGTGACAACAGGTTCATAAAGGAGTTCAAAGTTTGGAGCATTTTTTTATTTTCGCACATAGTTAATTTAAATTCGATTTTTATTTTAAACCCCCCATTTCTCACTAATCCATCTACGGATGAGGAATTTGACAATGTTGAACAGGTATTTCTTGGAGAGCAAGGAAAATAACCTTAAGCCAACTCTAAGATAGGTTACTCACATACTTGTAAAACATAATGTAAAAATTTTAAATCTTGATGTGAGCATTTTTGAATTTTTAGTCCGTAGATGGCTTCACTAGAAGCATTCTTTTACCTAGGAAATAAATAAATCTTTCAAGAAATTTAAGGTAGAATAGATTAGAAAAATAAAAATAAGATCTCATTAGAAATCATTAGAAGTCGTTATCATTAGAAGTTTTTAGTCTTATTTTCAAAAAATAAATCATCATGAATAAATTTAGTGGCACATCTTCGCATTTCTCTATCTTGTTTCTGTATCACGGGTAAGCCAGGAGATTGATTATCGGAAAGCCTTGTCTTTCGAGAGTCTAAACACCCCCGTGACATTGCAGAAAGAGTATAGATAACTATGAGGTTTTGTCGAAAATATAGATTGTGTTTATTTTCCATCCACACTAACCTGCATAAACAAAAAAAAATAAAAAAATTAGTATGCTCTCTTCCTGCACTTCGTGCGATCAGGAAGATTATAAAATCTATTGATTTAAAAACACTTTTGCTAGAAAATTGATCTGCATGAGAAAAAAAAAAATCATCTTAAATTTTTTTTAAGATAAAACACAGTTTTTTTTTAAATTTTAGTGTAAAAAAATAATAAAAATAAAAATAAATAAATTCCCACATAATAATAATATATATAATATATATATTATTATTAAAAAAAAAAAAAAAAAATTTGAAAAGTAGGCATTTTTTTTTAGAGATAGGTTCAATATCATTTTTTTTAGATTAAAAAAAAAAAAAAAACCAAAACAAAACCGACCAATTGATTTAAATAAAAATAAAAAATGCAAGAGTACTAATCTCCTTGCAACACTCATAAGTATTATATCTTTCAAGGCTCGAGGACGGGAGCTTGGAGATAAACAGTCGGATATCTAATCTCCCCAGTATGTTTCGTGAGGTTCACAATTTGGTAAAGCCAATTCCAAGAAGTTTTTTGTATTAATAAATCTCACTTTAGACTTACCATAGTACATTGCCGGTGATGATAAACGTTTTATGAAAACTGTTTTAAATATGTTAGGGAATGCTGAGATGAGGCATGGTGGCCCGATCATCCTTTGGATCTCTGCGTCTCAGATCGGGCATGGACAAGTGAATTCACTGGAAACAGTAACACACAATGGCCAGTAATCAAAATGATACAAGGATGTTGATATTAACCCATACCCGGAATTTATTTAGCAGGATTAATCCAAGCTAAAAAATTTATGAGAATTTTATTAAATGAAATGTCTGGAGACAATAAAATTTGGAACATAAGTGTAGCTGGAAAGATGCAACAAATTATGTTTAATTCAAGCCGCCGACGTAGGCCACAGATGTTGCTGGTAACCATGCATCTCCAGAAATGAATGGAGACACTGTAGACACATGGTTACCAGCAACATCTGTGCCCTACGTCGCCGTCCTGAATTAAACATAATCTGCTGCATATCTCCAGCTACAGTTATGTTCTAGATATTATTGTCTCCAGAAATTTCATTTAATAAAATTCTCAGAAACATTTCAGCTTGGATTAATCCTGCTAAACAAATTCCGGGTATGGGTTAATATCAGCCTCCTTGTATCATTTTGATTACTGCCCATTGTGTTTTACTGTTGCCAGTGAATTCACTTGTCCATGCCCGATCTGAGACGTAGAGATCTAGAGGCTAATCGGGCCACCATGCCTCCTCTCAGCATTCCCTAACATATTTAAAACAGTTTGCATAAAAATTTTATCTTCACTGGCAGCATATTCTCGTAAGTCTGAAGCGAGATTTATTGACATAGACAACTTCTTGCAATTGGCTTTACCAAATTGTGAAACTCACGAAACATACTGGGGAGATTAGATATCCGAATGTTTATCTCCAAGCTCCCATCCTCGAGCCTTGAAAGATCTAATACTTATGAGTGTTGCAAGGAGATTACTACTCTTGCATTTTTTTATTATTTAAATCAGTTGGTTGGTTTGTTTTGTTTTTTCTTTTCTTTTTTTTAATCTAAAAAAAAAGATATTGAACGTATATCTAAAAAAAAATGCCTACTTTTCAAAAAAAAAGATATTTAATAATAATATATATATGATATATTATTATTATTATTATTATGTGGGATTTTTTTATTTTTATTTTTACACTAAAATTAAAAAAAAAAACTAAGTTTTACCTTAAAAAAAAAAATTTAAGATGATTTTTTATTTATTTTTGCTCATGCAGATCAATTTTCTAGCAAAAGTGTTTTTAAATCAATAGATTTTTTGATCTTTCTGATTGCATGAAGCGCGGGAAGAGAGCATACTAATATGTTGATTTGTTTTTATTTATGCAGGTTAGTGTGGATGGATAATAAACACAATCTAGATTTGCGACAAAAACTCACAATTATCTATAATCTTATGGCAATGTCGCAGGGGTGTTTAGACTCTCAGAAAACAAGGCTTTCCGATAATCGAGCTCCTAGCTTACTCGTGATACAGAAATAAGATAGAGAAATGCGAAGCTGTGCTACTGAATTTATTCATGACGATTTATTTTTTGAAAATAAGACTAAAGACTTCTAATGATAAGGAATTCTAATGATTTCTAATGAGATCTCATTTTTATTTTTCTAATCTATTCTACCTTAACTTGCTTGAAAGATTTATTTATTTCCTAGGTAAAATAATTCTTCCAATTAAGCCATCTACGGACTAAAAATTCAAAAATGCTCACATCAAGATTTAAAATTTTTACATTATGTTTTACAAGTATGTGATTAACCTATCTTAAAGTTGGCTCAAGGTTATTTTCCTTGCTCTCCAAGAAATACCTATTCAACATTGTCAAATTCCTCATCCGTAGATGGATTAGTAAGAAATAGGGGTTTTAAAATAAAAATTGAATTTAAATTAAATTAACTATGTGCGAAAATAAAAAAATGCTCCAAACTTTGAACTCATTTATGAACGTGCTGTCACCAAGTTCCAAAAATTATTCCATAAAAACAAATGCATAAAATAATTACTAAATCCTTCTAGTTGCACTTCCCCAGCAACGGTGCCAAAATGTTTGGTTCTGATTGATGATGTCAATCAGAGTTCAATTTAATGTCAACCCGGGAAGGTAACCTTAGAAATGATTATCTAAAATATATAGATCTAGAAAGATTCCTAATTTGTCTGAGATCTTAAAGTTCCCTTACAAGAACATATTCATCAAGATCTCTTTCAACAACTAACCAAACCCGGATCTAACAATTGTCAAGATCCTAAGGTTCTCTTACAAGAACACCTGAATTTTAGGATCTCCTCCAATATTATAACATTTAACAAAAACTTAAAAGCTGAAATGAAACAAACTTAGATCTAATAATTGTTTGAGATATTACGGTTCTCTTACAAAAACACTTTCAAATAATAATCTTCCAATATTAGAACATCTAACAAAACTTAAAAGCTGAAATGAAATAAAAACATAAATTAAATTATACCTAAAATAAGTATGCAAGTGAGGCCATGGGGGCCCTCCATAACTCCACAAGCACACCACTTCAAAAGAGACTCAAATGTAGAAGCAACAAAATCAGAGTATGATTCTTTATTCCAAAATCTTCATCATGATGTACAAAAACAACTCTAAGCTTAAAACTCTAAGATTACAACTCTCTCAAATTTTAAGATTACAAATGGACTAAGAATACAAATGGAGGAGATTGTACTCCTATTTATAAAATGGGATGAGATAACAAACTCATAATTATGATCCACTAATCTCTCTTTTAGTTCCATACATCTCTCAACCATCTAGACACATAACCCTCTTTTGTCCTTGATCTTCTCCATGAGATCGTGATCTCTTATCTTATCAAATTCGAATTTAATCATTCAAGGCTACATAATGGTGTCTTTGAATCTTACTTGGAACCTACACATGTCACAAAAATAATCCATTTTCCATATATGAAGTAAAATATATTATTTTCTAATATTAAATCAAGAATTTCTCTCAAAAATGCTTGAAAATAAATAATATTTGGAAGATATAAATGAGACCCATTAATGATGAACATTAGGGAAAATGAAGTGACATAGTAGTGAATAATGAGTGATACAATGGAAGCATAGGTGAAAAATATATGGTAATGAGTGATATTTGTATGACATTTTGAAGCCCAAACAAGCTTTTTGAAGACAGGGTTTGTCTCTTAAGCAGAGAGACAGTTTGTTGCAAAAACACAATCAAGTTTTAAAAAGAATAGTTCAGAAAGCTAGCCATGGTAGGAGTCAGCACAAGCACGAGTATAGGAAATACTCATCTCCCACAGTTTAATGGGAAGAACTATGACTATTGGGAAATCACAATGAGAGCCATGTTTGCCTCTCAAGATTTATGGGAGCTAGTTGAAGATGGTTTAGAAGAACCAGCAGATGAAAATGCATTTAATGTCTTAACACAGACAGAGAAAGATTTGCTGAAGAGAAATAGGAAGAAGGACTTAAAAGCCCTCTTATTTATCTATCAAGCAGTGCATGAAAGTGTATTTCCAAGGATTACAACAACAAAGAGGTTCAAGGATGCATGGGATACCCTCCAAAAATCCTACCAAGATATGGAGAATGTAAAGACAGAAAAGCTTCAATTAATGAGAAGAGATTTTGAAGTAATTTGCATGAAAGAATATGATACAATAGATTCATTCTTGACAATGTTGGTTGGGTTGGTTACCCAAATGAGATCTCATGGAGAGACAGTAGAATAAATAAGAATAATGGAGAAAGTGTTGAGGAGCTTACCCTCAAGGTTTGACATGATAGTTATAACCATTGAAGAGACAAAGGATCTCTCAAAGTTTACTGTTGATGAGCTTCATGCATCATTGATGAAACATGAACAAATATTGGGTAGAACAACAAAATCATCTTTGGATCATGCCTTTAAGTCCCAAATGTCCTTTGGAATAGGAAGAGATAAAGGCAGAGGAAACTACAGAGGAAAAGGAGGAGGTAGAAGCCAAAACAAAGGAGGAAGAAATAGCCTTGCAAATACTAATGGAAGGGGCAGCAATTAAAATTAGAACCAAGGTCAAGGAAACAACCAGCAAGGTGGACAAAATCAAGCACATGGAAAAAGTATGACAAATCCCAAGTCCAATGTCATTACTATAAGAAGTAGGGCTGTTATTCCAATGAATGGAGGAAGAAACAGAGTGACATGGGTAATAGACCCAGTGCTAATTTTACTAAAGAAAATATGAGTCAAGAGAAGTTGTTTTTAGCATGTAATATGCTTGAAGAAAAGGATGAAGATATATGGTTTCTAAATTTAGGATGTAGCAACCATATGATTGGAAAAATTTCTATGTTTTCCAAGTTAGATGAAAATGTGAAGTCTCAAGTAACATTGGGGACAGACAATAAGGTCTTTGTCACGGCAAAAGGTAGGGTAAGTGTTTTGACAATGAAATAAGAAGGAATATCCATATCAAATGTATACTATGTGCCTGGTATGAAGTGTAACCTCTTGAGAATTGGACAACTCATTCCAAATGGGTACAATGTTTTCCTTGAAGATGATGTATGCACCATCATGGATAAACCACCAAGCAAGCAATGCAATGCACAAGTGAAGATGACAAGGAACATAATGTTCCCTCTCAAGATGAGAGCATATTTGAAGAAAGGAGTTGAAATGGCAGCAATGACACAAGAGACATTCCAAAGAGAAGCAAAAGATGAAAATTGGTTATGGAATTTGATGTTTGGACATCTCAACTTTGGAGGTCTGAATTTTTTGCATAGGAAAGCAATGGTAAAGGGATTACCATTAATTGAGAGACCGGACAGCCTATGTGAAGGCTGCATCTTGGGCAAACAACACAGCGAAAGCTTTCCATCAGGAAAGAGCATAAGGGCAAAGGCACCCTTAGAAATTGTCCATTCATATTTGTGTGGACCAATGAAAACACCATCACTAGCAAGCAGTCACTATATGTTGACTTTTATTGATGATTGCACAAGAAAAATTTGGGTTTATTTTTTGAAATATAAAAGTGAAGTGTTTGAGAAATTCTGCCACTTTAAGGCTCTTGTAGAGAAACAAAGTGGGCAGCATATAAGGGTCTTAAGAACTGACATAGGAGGATAATATATTTCAAAATAATTTCTGAAGATGTACATTTTGCAGCATATATCTTGACTAGATGCCCAAAAAAGAGTGTTATGAACAGAGTTCCTGAAGAAGCATGGAGTGGCATAAAGCAACATGTCACCCACATGAGATTTTTTGGTTGTGTGGCTTATGCACACATTCCAGGTCAGCTAAGGAATAAGTTGGACAGTAAGGGGGAGAAGTATATATTTATTGGATACAATGAAGAATCAAAGGCACACAAACTATATAACCTATCCACCAAGAAGTTTTTTTATAAGCATAGATGTACAGTTCATTGAGGAGGAAGCTTGGGATGGAAGCATTGAGAAAACAATGAATGTTAAAAGTTGTTTGTCCCATGATGATAGTGGGGAAGAAATGGCTGAAATACATCCCTCATTAGTAGTACCACCTCCACCAACACAAGGAAAACAAGGGACACCACAATCAGGTAGGAGAACACTCTTGAGAAGTGATGACAGTGCTTCTCCAAGAACATCACAAGTAGTAGATTTGAGTGCTTCTATAAGCACAAGTTCACGAAGTGAAAAAGGAACCAGATTTAGAAGTCTGAATGATATTTATGAGCAAGAGGCAAAAAATGAAGGTATGAACTCTGTATTTACATTATATTTTCATGTAGAATATCCTATTCATTTTTAAGAAGCTATAAAAGATAAGAAATGGATAGATGTTATGGCTGAAGAAACGAATGCAATAGAGAAAAATAAGACATGGGAATTGGTTGATCTCCCAAAAGGAAAAGAAGTGATTGGAGTGAAATGGATTTATAAAACTAAGAGAAATGCTAAAGGTAAGATTGAAAGGCACAAATCTAGACTTGTTTTCAAAGGCTACAAGTAGCAACAAGGAAGATATTATGAGGAAACATTTGCACCAATTGCAAGAATGGAAACAGTAAGAGTAGTGTTATCCATAGTAGCACAACACAAGTGGAAATTTTACCAAATGGATGTGAAATCAGCATTACTGAATGGAGTATTGATGGAAGAGGTATATGTTGAACAACCTCTAGGCTATGAGAAAGAAGGTCAAGAGCACAAATTTTGCATATTGAAAAAAGCTCTTTATGGGCTGAAACAAGCACCAAGAGAATGGTAAAGTAGGATAGATGCGAAAATGCGTTTGAGAAATGTGAAGGAGAACCCACATTATACATCAAGGATAAAGATGGTAAGATGCTGGTTGTTATTTTATATGTTGATGATGTGATCTTTACAGGTAATGATGCTTACCTCATTGAGAATTTTAAACTAGTCATGAAGGATGAATTTGAGATGACTGATATGGGATTTTTGAAATACTTCTTAGGAATAGAAGTAGAGAAAAATGAAAATAAAATTTTTATCTCTCAAGCTAAATATGTAAATGAAGTTTCGGAAAGATTTAATATGCAGGATAGCAAGGGAGCAACTACTCCTACAATGATGGGATTGAAACTGAGCAAAGAATATAGCAGCAAGGATTTTGATCCAAGTTTGTAGAAGAGCATAGATGGCAGCCTTATGTATTTGACTGCAGCTAGGTTGGATATTATGCATGCTATAAGTTTAATTTCTAGATTTATGGAAAGGCCAAAAGAGGCACATTGGCAAGCAACAAAAGGAATTCTGAGGTATGCGAAAGGAACAAAGAGGTATGGTATTTTATACACCACTTCAAAAAATTCTGAATTAATTGGATATACTGATAGTGATTGGGCTAGAAGTATAGATGATAGGGAAATCAACTCTAAATATGTTTTTCATATGGGTTTAGGAGCCATTTCATGGGCTTCTAAGAAACAGCCAATTGTGGCTTTATCTACAGTAGAGGCAGAGTACGTAGCAGCTACAATAGTAGCATGTGAAGCAGTTTGGATGAGGATAATGTTGAGAAGTTTGTGTCATGAATAGCTAAAATGCACGACAATTTATTGTGATAATATCTCAACAATAAAATTATCAAAGAATTTAGTGTTTCATAAGAGAACGAAACACATTGATGCCAAGTATCACTACATCAGAGAGCTAGTGAGCAATGGTGAAATTTTTTTGAAACATTGTGATGCAGGAGCATCCAGCTCAATATTATCATTGTATTCTAGTAGAAATAGGGGGCCTTGTATTTCAAGGAAGTTGGTTTCCTAAGTATTGGATTCATGAAATTATTTAATGATTTGAGTGATTTTAATGAGAACAGGAATTAATTGAATATTGTAAGGCTTTATTGTAAATGTTCTCGAATGTAGGAGAACATGAGAAAGTTAGGATAGTTGAGAGATTGAGGGATTGATAATTGATTTTAAATCTTAATTTAGGAGTCAGTTCATGAATCTAGGAATTATAGAGGAGTTTTAGGAACAAGAAGGAGATTTTAGGATTTTGTTGAGGGATTCAGGGATCAAAACCAGAAAGTGGTTTTAGAACCCCATTGTATAAATGTAAGCCTAAAAAGGCATGAACAGAGGTTAGAGAGGTTTTGAGTGGAGCAAGAGCTCAGAGTGTGGAGTAAATTGTGTTTTTATAACAGTTTGTGACAGAGGTCATTTTTATGTATAATTTAGCCTAAGGCGAGACTCTGATTTTCTGAATATTATGGATAACATTTATGTTGTGTGCATAATCGTATGATGAATTGTGGAGACTTGAGTATTGTTTTCCTGGGTATTTGATTAAAATGGTTGTGTCCTGTGTCTTTCGTTTATCTCAATTATAAGAATTTCCATGTTAATGCAAACCTGCCTTAGCTGAATCCGCGAGCAGAAAACCTGTTAACACAGAAAATTGGAGCAAAATAATACTTTGTGGAATCTTTGAGCGATTTGAAATAATATATATATCGATTTTAGAATTCATCAGGTTTATATAATCCATTGCTTCAGACCAAAGAAGCGTTCCAATCGTATCACATAAACAACAGGACTGGACGCGAAGTGTTATAAATTGTTTTGAAGCAGAAATGGGTCCGTGGACATTGCAAAGTCTACTGTAAGTAGTTTTGGAACCCAGCGATCTCTGATTGCCAATTGATATCACATCAGAGTAATTAGAGTTGCGATAGTTTAGTGGTATCCTATTCTTGCAAATAGCGATTCCGATAGTCATCGCATCGGAGCAGTTGTTGGAAATATAAAACATAGCTTGGTGTTGATTCCTGATTGCGAATTAATCCGAGTTAAATTGCATCAAAATTGTTATAAATGTCGATGATTTGATTAAATATTAGGATTTTCGACTTGCAATTTGATGTGAGTCATCGGATCGACCAGATCTATGGAGCAGAACTATACATATAGTATTTTGTGTGATAAGGCGTTCAACGCTGTTTTGGATGTATAAAAGACTTATATCGGGATCGGAAGGAGTTTAGAGGAATTCCTTTTTAATTTTATAAAAGGACTTCGGTTCCGATCTAATATAAAGGGAGATTATTGATTGCGGTGATCCTGTGTTGGGTGTCAATGCAGAGGAAGAGCATTGAATAAAATGGAACGCAGCTATTGTGCGAATGCAGTAAGTTCAATTATAGATAAGGTAAGCTAATTTCCAGGGTCTGAGTTTAAATATCTGGTTTGATTGGTTGATGATTTCCAAAATCAAATGGATGTGAGAAACTGAATGTTAATTAGCATTCAGTCCAGTCAATATAAGGGCGTTGACTCTACTTAAATTCATATATGGGTGTTGGCCAAATATGCTATGGCATTTGATTAAGGCGTGTAGAATTTTGGGTTGTAGTTTGAACCATAAGTTTTGAAAGAGCTTCCGCGTGTAAAAGTGTTTGTGAAATTGCCAGGATAGGAAATTTTAGAGCTAATTTTGGAGATGCATTTTTATATTCACAGCTAAATAGAGATTCCGGGTTTGGCGGGTTATGCTCGCCACCATTTTGGTATCGGAGCTGAATTATAAATGAACCATTTGGTATAAGGCAGAAGAAAGAAATTCTGTATGAAGGTTTCTTGAAAGAATTCAGAACCGAGGGATGTGCATGCAGGCAAGGGAGATTAGATTCTAATCTGACAGTCAAGCAACCAGAGTACAGCTGGGAGAATGGAGAAGAATAATTAAGTTCTTAGAGGCAAGTAAAGCAGAATTAAGCAGAGATTGCAGAGACAGAAATAATCCACAGCGATGTTCGGAGAATGGAGATTCACTTGAATGTGAAGAATGAATGGAGAATCGTGTAGGTATTGTGTTTGTTTAATTTTGATTTGAGTTTCACTGACAAGAAATCGATTGAGGATTGATGGTTGCAGCAATGAAGTATCTCAGCAAAGGAGATCAAACCTTAAGGGATAGTAATGAAAGAAGTTGTTAATGATTTCTGAGTGGAAGAAACTCAGCAAAGAAGGAATTGTTTCTGATAGCTAAAGCTTTGCCCAGATAAAGCTGGAAGATTGGAAGAAAGGATTAGATTTTAAAATCTGATTGACAGTAGTGAATATCGAGAAATTGTGCAGTGGAAGCATAAAGATTTGCTGAAATAGATTTGCAGGAATGGTGAGATTTTGAAGGTAGTTGAAGGTATGCAGTTTTGTCTAATGATTAGCAGATATGAAATGAATGAAATTTTATAGTAAGATTATAGTAGTTAAATTGTAAGAGGAATGTTTGTAATTTTTGGAAGTAACAGAGTTTGAAGACACAACTGAAATCTAGTGGGAAGGATAGTCCATTCAAAAGTGTAGGTGAATAGAAGGACAAGATCAGACCGAGATCTTTAAGGTAAGATGATATGGTTTTATTTGGATTTGAATATTAAAATATTGTAGTCTTTGCATTGAAGCATAAGTATTATTGCAACTCCCAAAAGGTAATTCCATAGAAGATGTGGTTAGAAATGCTAACAGATAAAGGAAGCTGGTGAAATTTTCTAAGTGAAAACATAGATGTGGCAGAACCTTGAGGAATTCCAATAGAGATTGGATAAGGAGGATAGTTGTGTTCTTAGAAGATATAGATGAGTTGAAGCCCAGAAAGAGCAAAGAGAAGTGCTAAAAGGAGGTTCTAGAGATAGAGAACCAATTTCTTGCCAAAATACTGAGTAAGGAGAGCTTGGTGAGGTAAGTGGCGGCATGACAGGACTTGTTTTTGAAGAGGCTTTAGTGCAACTCATATTAAAGTGAGTAAGGAACTCATAGAGATGGAGAGGATGATGACTAGTGACAGTCGTAACAGAGGTTATGAAATAGACCAAAGCAGAGGAAAAAAGGAGAAGAATGCTAAGGAAAATGGCGTACAAAGACAGTTAACCAAAGAGGAATATGAGTGGGAGAAGGTTGAGATAGTAGTTCAGCTTGAGGTGTTAATGGAGATGTTGCAAAGAAATGAAGTAGACCAGAAGCATGGTTATGTCATGAGAAAGAAGGTGAAGTGGCAGAGGCTACAAGAGAAGAGGAATCATCAGGTGAATATGCAGTTGATGAAGGAACTAAGGGGAATTGAACAGGTTATAGATGCCAAACAGAGGATATAGAAGCTTGAAATAATTGAGCTACAGCAAAAGGAAGATGCTGAAGAAGATGTTGAAGTTTCGATATGTGAACCAGAAAGTGGACCATTACTTTTTGAAAGTGATGAGGAGCTAGAGGAGTTGAATCATATGAATGATTTGAAGCAGTCATAAGACTTGATGACTGAAGCAACAAATAAGACCGTAAGGTCTTTTTATTTTAAAACTAATGATTTGTGTATGATTACAAGTTTGGAAGAAGATAGACAGTCTTTTAAAACTATCAAAGATGTGAAAGAGTACCTTCCAGAAGATGAACGTTTTGAAGAAGAATATGATAAAGAGTCTGGGAAAGAATCAGTTCACCAAAATGGACAAATGCTGGAAGAAATCATTGAAATAGATGATGAGAAGGGGAGACTAGCTGACAGTCTCAAGATTTCTTTGAGTTTGGATCAGCATACTGATATGTTGACAGAAGAAGAGAAATCAACGCAACATACTGAATTGTTGCTAAAGGGAAAAGAGGTACAGAGGCCTTATATTTTTTATTGTAATTATTGTCTTATAATTGAAGATTTTGTGGCAGACGCTGGAACATATTTGGCACAGGTGGATAGCCAGATGGAAGAAGAAGAAGGACCATGTGATAATGAGACAATAACAAATGAGGAAATAGAAGATTATGTAAAATTTCTAAAGTTCACTCCAAGTAAAATCATTGAGTTATATAGAGAATTATACTTTCAAAGGAGGAAGTTGGAAGAGCAGAAGATGAATGTCCAGGATATATTGTCGAGGAAGGATGACAAAATAGTTGTCATAAATAATAATCAAGAAGAATTTGACAGATGCAGAAAACAGAGGCAAGAAATTGTTCTAAAGGACAATGTAGCAGCAGCAGAAAAGATGCAAAATAGCAGTAAGGGTGAAAAGGAAGTGATCAAAGCAAGTGAAGAACAAGCAATAATGAGAGTTCAACAATCAAGAGATGGAAACAATCAGCAAACAGAGGATATACTGGACAGAGAAATTGAGTTGATAAGGAGGTTAATGATAAAAATATCTCAGAGAAAGACAGTAGCAAGAAAGAAAAGGAGTGACAACAAGAGAAAGACAGTAGCAGACCTTGAGGGTAGTGCAAGTGGAGCATTACAGCATAAAATATGGAAACCTGGAGAACAACAGCAGATAACAACAACAATAGAGAAATTGACAAGCAAGGAAAGATTACAAAATAAAGTTTGGGATCCAGGAGGAAACAATTATCTAGACTTATGACTAGGTGGTCATAAATTTTCTTACATGGGGATTCTGATGTAGGAGCATCCAGCTCAATATTATCATTGTATTCTAGTAGAAATAGGGGGCCTTGTATTTCAAGGAATTTGGTTTCCTAAGTATTGGATTGATGAAATTATTTAATGATTTGAGTGATTTTAATGAGAACAGGAATTAATTGAATATTGTAAGGCTTTATTTTAAATGTTCTCGAATGTAGGAGAACATGAGAAAGTTAGGATAGTTGAGAGATTGAGGGATTGAGAATTGATTGTAAATCTTAATTTAGGATTCAGTTCATGAATCTAGGAATTAGAGAGGAGTTTTAGGAACAAGAAGGAGATTTTAGGATTTTGTTGAGGGATTCAGGGATCAAAACCAGAAAGTGGTTTTAGAACCCCATTGTATAAATGTAAGCCTAAAAAGGCATGAACAGAGGTTAGAGAGGTTTTGAGTGGAGCAAGAGCTCAGAGTGTGGAGTGAATTGTGTTTTTATAACAGTTTGTGACAGAGGTCATTTCTTTGTATAATTTATCCTAAGGCGAGACTCTGATTTTCTGAATATTATGGATAAATTTTATGTTGTGTGCATAATCGTATGACGAATTGTGGAGACTTGAGTATTGTTTTCCTGGGTATTTGATTAAAATGGTTGTAGCCTGTGTCTTTCATTTATTTCAATTATAAGAATTTCCATGTTAATGCAAACCTGCCTTAGCTGAATCCGCGAGCAGAAAACCCGTTAACACATAAAATTGGAGCAAAATAATACTTTGTGGAATCTTTGAGTGATTTGAAATAATATATATATCGATTCTAGAATTCGTCAGGTTTATATAATCCATTGCTTCAGACCAGAGAAGTGTTCCAATCGTATCACATAAACAACAGGACTGGACGCGAAGTGTTATAAGTTGTTTTGAAGAAGAATCGGGTCCATGAACATTGCAAAGTCTACTGTAAGTAGTGTTGGAACCCAGGGATCTCTGATTTCCGATTGATATCACATCGGAGTAATTAGAGTTGCGATAGTTGAGTGGTATCCCATTCTTGCAAATAGCGACTCTGATAGTCATCACATTGGAGCAGTTGTTGGAAATATAAAACATAGCATGGTGTTGATTTCCGATTGCGAATTAATCCAAGTTACATTGCATCAAAATTGTTAGAACTGTCGATGATTGGAGTACATATTAGGATTGTCGACTTGCAATTTGATGTGAGTCATCGAGTCGACTAGATCTATGGAGCAGAACTATACATATAGTATTTTGTGTGATAAGGCATTCAACGCTGTTTTGGATGTATAAAAGACTTATATCAGGATCGGAAGGAGTTTAGAGGAATTCCTTTTTACTTTTATAAAAGGACTTCGGTTCCGATCTAATATAAAGGGAGATTATTGATTGCGGTGATCCAGTGTTGGGTGTTGATGCAGAGGAAGAGCGTTGAATAAAATGGAACGCAGCTATGGTGCAAATGCAGTCAGTTCGATTATAGAGAAGGTAAGCTAATTGCCAGGGTCTGAGTTTAAATATCTGGTTTGATTGGTTGATGATTTCCAAAATCAAATGGGTGTGAGAAACTGAATGTTAATTGGCATTCAGTCCAGTCAATATAAGGACGTTGACGGTATTTAAATTCATATATGGGTTTTGGCCAAATATGCTATGGAATTTGATTAAGGCGTGTAGATTGTTGGGTTGTAGTTTGAACCATAAGTTTTGAAAGAGCTTCTGCGTGTAAAAGTGTTTGTGAAATTGCCACGATAGGAAATTTTAGAGCTAATTTTGGAGATGCATTTTTATATGCACAGCTAAATAGATATTCTGGGTTTGGTGGGTTATGCTCACCATCACATTGCAGAACTGAAGAGCAGTTTGTTGACATACTGACAAAACCAGTGGGGCAGAAGAGATTTAATTATTTGAAAAAAAGTTTGGGTATGCAAGAGAATCCAATAGTTGAATTTAATGGGGAGTGTTGAATTTTTAAATTCAACTACAAACCTGTGCAGAGGAAGAATAAGTATAGCAGTGATACAGTTTTCTGTTGTGTGCACTGCACTGTGCATTTAACATCGTTTTTAAATCTTGAAAAATAATTCTTTGGTTAATGGTCGTAGCCATGTTTTCGTGTGAATGCATTGAAGGATGATGGTTTGACCATGCAACCCATATCTCCATCTCTCCATTAAATTATGCACCATGTTGGCATTACTCTGCAACCACCGCATTCAAAGCACAAGTTTTACCTCCATTTTGATTTTTTTGAATGGGCCACATAAATGGTAGTGGATCTCATAGTCCACGTCACTCACATGCTCGACCAATCACGTCTTGGTCGCATGAACCTTAGGCCTCATCACCACAACTTATACGCATGTGATAGAAGGTCCCACGATGCCAAGTCATGAGGGTGCGGGCTCCACCAGTAGCCAATCACAAGGCGTTCACGTAGTTTTGGAGTCTAGTCACCCAAACCCCATTCTGACCCGATAAGTAACTATAGGCTTGATTAATTTTTTATCACGCGTGCATAGGGTGACATCACTATAGCCTAAATTGGAATGCGAAAATGTTATCAAATGGAGTTTAACTTTTGTGTTTTAAATCCGCGACAAAGGATTTAAAACTTTGGTTTAAGTTTTTTATTCGAATGTGGAAAATGTAATAAGGTTCTAAACCTTATCATATTATTTCTTTTATGTTTTAAATGTCGCAGTGAAAGTCATTTTGACTTTAGGATATATATATTTCATATATATATATATAATAAACTTCTAAAGTTTATAATATATATATAGTTCAATAGTTTGACTTAATTTTGTTGTGTGTGTTGTATAAAAATAAAAGGCCCAAAGGCTATATTGTGGACTATGTTATATTTCTTTTAATGAATGCCTCAAGGATGTAAGAAAAATAGAGTGTAAGACAGTGAAGCACAGTGACTTTGTGTGTGCATTTTTTTAATGAGACAGAGAGTTTTTTTTGTAATGTTGTGTTTATAGGAGCTGGGGTAATTCTTTTTGTGTAAAAGTCAGAACAGTAGTTCTGAGCCATTTTGTAATATCTTTTTAAGTTTAATGAAAGAAGTAATTTTGTGCCATCTTTGTCCAGAATTTTACACTGAATCTTTATATTGAAATTGGGGAATTTGTATTCCTCTATTGTTTAGAATACTTCAGAAATTCCAAGATTGGTACAGTAAGAACAATGATAAAAGGAAGAAAAATAATAAAAAGAAAGACAATTATCGAGAATTTATTTGAATGCTTGTCATATGCTATGATAGTCTTCTTTGTTTAGTTCAACTCACAAGAAAAGAATGATTAGATCAAATATTTATTTTCAATGTCGAATTATTTCCCAGCATGTCAATCCTGAGGCTTAAATTTCGCGGTTTATATCGTTGGGGCGTTACCACCATTGGAAGCTCAAGAGAGGTATTGCCTCTTCTGCAAGAGGTACGTTTCAGAATGGCATTCTCAAGATCTTTGTTAGCCACCTATAAAAAATTTTCACATGAAATGGTGGCTAAATCATTTTTAAGCCTTCAAGAAACAATTTTATGGCCAAATTGTGAGTTCTTAAAGTCTTATGAAGATAACTAATCCTTTAGTTAATATTCACTGTTGTTTCTCTCATAATCCTGAAAAATCTGCTGCTTGCAAGGAGAAAGACTGCTCAAAAACCCATTTTCCCCTTCATTTTACCCTCCTTTCATTAATTAATAACACCATTTTCATCCCCTTTTTCTTCATAAAATTCCTCCATTTCCCTCATTTTCCCTTCATTCCCTTCATAAATTCCCTTTGATAAGTTTTAAAACCCCTTTTTTAACATTATCGGAACCCTCAAAAACCTCTGAAAAACCCTCATTTTGGCCCTAAAAACTTCATTTTTATATAAGGCCTTAAGCCCCTTTCAGCGTTAGCCCCAGCCCCTTTTCTGCATAAAACCAGCACCGAGACCAGGCACTAAGCACTTATCACATCTGAAGTTTTAATCGCATCGCAAGTTAAAATCGCATCGCAAATATTCATTTCACCCTTTTTTATGGTTATTTGCTTTTCTTCGATGCGATCTCACGATAATTTCTCTGCCATTGATCTGATCTACTCCACCTAGATCCAACAGTCCATACTGCTCCATTCTCCAAACCCGTTGTTCCGCCTTTTTCCTTTATGATTAAATCTCCACTGTTGATCTAGCTTTAATATCAACGGCCCTCGCTCCATCGCAAATTGGAAATCGTAATTCCTTTTTTCTGTTCCCTTTCCCTCCTCTGATTGTAATCCTTCAATTAAATCTTGGCCATTGAACCCACAAGAACTAATGGCTTAGATTTAATCGCACTCCATCATAATCCCTTCGATATAAACTCGTCAATTTGATCCTAGCTGTTGATCTCTCCTAGATCTAATGGCCCGCACTTAATCACATCGGCACATTTCATTGTTGCTTTACCCTTTTTCCTCCGCCGATGCGATCCTCCGATCAAATCTGGGCCGTCCATTCAAAAGATCTAACGGCCAGGATCTTAACATGACTTCCTTTTGTTATTTCATAAGCCCGACAGTTTAAATTCTCGATGAAAATCCACCGTTGATATTTGCAGATCAACAGTCCTCATTGCGCCCAATCTCCGCCTGATCCCCTGCCTTATATTCCTTTCATTGCCCCATCATTAAATATGGGCCATTCATTCCTAATATCTAACGATTGAGATTTAACCTGATATGCCCAACTCGTTTGGGACCTACCTCCACCTCAAAAAACATCTGTCCATTCACAAGCCGCCACGTGTATTCAATTATCAGCCCGCCCTTTTCATTTCTTCCCCATCGATAGATCTCGACCATCCATTCCTGAGATCCAATGGTCAGGATCTAAACCTCCTTTGACCCTGCCCACCTTTTCCACCCGCGCATCTTACCCCATCGTGCTCTCATTCCCACCGTCAGATCTCTCTGCCTTTCATCCGATGGCTAAAACTCCATATCGCGTAATTTTGCGTTTGAAGGTTGATGCCAAAAAATTACGCGATATGGGCGGTATTAAAAAGACACGTGTCGAGCACAAACCCATATCGCGTTTTTTTTTTTGCAAAATTCTAAAACCACCTTAGATCTGCGTGAAAACCATCATGGTTTTCCGCCAGACCACCCTTCCCCACAGCATTGGCTTTTCAGTTTTTAATCCTGGCCGCTGATTATCAGGATCCGACAGCTCATACTATTTCTTGAACCCAACTCATCGCCCTTTCCTTTTGCTCCCAAATGCCCCTCCAAAGATCCCAACCGTCCATCATTTGAATCCAATGGTCCAAATCACTCTGCATCCCCAAAATTCATTTAACCCCATTTTCTCTTTCGCCAAATATTTTTCCCTTTTTTTTCATTACATTTTCTTCCATTATGTTATAACATTTCTCCCCGCATTATAAAACTATCAATTAATCTTAGTCGTTGATCAATCTAGATCAACGGCTCGGACTTAATCTTTCCTCCTTTCTATCCAACCGCCTCCCCATTGAACTACATCGAGTAATCTCAACCGTTGGTTATTTCGATCCGACGGCCATGTTTCAATCTCATACCCAAAACCTCCAAAGCAGCCTTTGACCTATTTTCACCAAATTTTTCATAATTTTGTTCATTTTTTGCAGGTTTTAAAGCTTTCCCACAGCTTTTTAAATGAAGTCAAAAGACGGGGATGAAGATCCCCCAGGCCATTATCCATGAAGACAAGGATCTACAGGGTTCGAATTACCATTTTACCCATGCCTCATTAGCACTGGTAACGTTATAAAACCCTTTGTGCGCCTAAAAAAAACAACAAAAGAACAGTGAAACTTAGTTTTACAGATAGTATCAGTGTCAAAGTATGGGATCACAGCAGAGATGAAGAATTAAAGGTTTTAACACAATTTCGAGGGATTAAAGCATAAATTTGACTATCACATGCCTAAATCCACATAGTTAAAGACATGTATGAACACCTAAAGACAGAGATTAAGCCAAATTAGGCCTAAAACACAGATCAAAAGCAAATTAACAGTGTTTTAGGTTAAAAAAATGAGATCTATCAGTCTAAGAAGCCTCCACCACCACATCAAAGGCTAATTGAATCCTCTTCAGCTACCAAAAGCCACCTGCAGCCTCGAAGAAATCACAAAAGGCCTAGTTATTGCCTATTCAAAAGATATTTTCCTAAAGACACCTCAACAGTTATTACCAAAGAAAAAGAAAATTACAAACTGTCAGCAGATTTATTACAAAGATAAGAAAGAGCCTTGAAGTCAAAACTTTTAATGCACTAAGCCTTAAAAAGCATAAACATATTTATGAGACAGAGTTCTAAATTCGATGCTTTCCTGCCTTATGCCTTGCATGGTTTTCCAGGTTAGGAATTGCATTAGCTATAGAATTAATGATACTTAAACCCTATAAATTCTTCCACCTCCTCATTTTCTTATAAAATATTCTTGAGGAGCACGTTGTAAAGGGTTGGTTGCTGGACTTTGATGTAATACTTGTGCTCAAAAATTTCTGCATGTAAATAGTTTTCAAAGGCTCGTGAAGCTCTGTTTTGTGATCAAAGAAGTTAGGCTGAGAAGAGAAGATGATTGTTGTATTGAAACATTAGACTTGAAGTATGTAACTGGATTGACATCAATATACAAGCTGATTTTTGGGATACTGGTCTATATCATTGGTGAAGTACTTCTTACTGTGTTATTCTTTTCCTTTCATGTACGCCATTTGTTCACTTTTCTCTGATAAATAATAGCAAATATAGAGCTAGGATTTACTGTCAAAAGTACCCTACTCTCACTGATAAGATTTATCTTTATGTTTTCCTCCAATTGTGTTTTTAAGAATGACTTAAGTTAAGTATAAACATTATCAAGGAATGTTGATTTGTCCATGTCTTGATGTGAAAAACTTGGAAGGAAGTTCTTGAATGATGTTTTCATTATATGCTAATTAGAGTTGGACTAGGAAATTTTATGTTTTGCCCTATCCTCTAGTTCTTTCTCCAAAGGTTTTTTTAAAAGTTTCCCTAAGAGTATGCTGAAAGAAGCTTTAGATTTTAATGTATCTTGCTTGATCTTAAGCTACACTTTGTTTTCTTATTTGTTTTTCATCCTTTTTGAAAGTAGTCATGTGGATTACTGGATTTTTTGTCTGATAAGTTCGCTTTAATACAAGATTTTCCAAAGAATTTTAAGGTTATCCCTGTCTTTGGTTGGTTTTAAGCAGTTTCTTAAAAAGGCTTTTCTTGTATGGAAAGTTGATAAATCCTTTTTGAAATTATTGGATTTTTCCACCTTCTCAACACTTTTAATGTTGCATTCCATCATTTAATCTAAAATATCTTTTTATATAGATGACTTGCCCCTTGGACCACTCTTGAAATTGTTGTGCAATTAAAACCTTTTATGACTCCATAGCCCAATGGATTAAGTGTTGTTTCATATCTATCCTATCAACTGAACCTTGTTCTGATTATTCACACCTCCACCCCTTTGAAACTCTTTCATTCTTAGGACTTTCCACTCAATTAAAAAGCATGCCCAACCATCCAAAACAAACAAAAACCCTTGTTCTTAATAAGTAGCCTAATATCATACTCAAAGCTTTAAAGATAAATCAATATTTTCACTTATAGAGCTATCCTTCTCTGGATTTAGGAGGGCTAGATCCTAGAATCCCAAAGTGGTTCATAATATTGTCTCTGCAGCTTTAGTCTTGCCAATCTGCTAAAATTACAGGGACCTCAACATTTCTGGAGACTCCATTGGGGACTCTGAGTCAAATTTCATCTTAAACACCCTTAACACCTCAAAAAACCCCTTGAGTACAAGTAGCCCTCTTCAAGCACTACCAAAGAAAATGGTAATCATGATAAAACTTACTTGAGTCAGTGACAAACTAAGGAACCGTTAGGATTCTCATGAGAGCTTAACAAACCTTGAAGGAATCAGCTAGCTTAGCCATAATAGTAAACTTTCTTTGTCTCATCACCATAGCTAAGTGTTGAAACAAATTTAGGACACTCTTAGAACCCATAGGACTAAAAAAACTCAGAAAACCCAAAAATATTCCAAATTGGTATTCAAATAAACATGGTGGTGGACCATAAAACATTTTACCTCCAAAAAGAGCTAAAAATATCCACCTGGTGACTCCACAATCCAAAACAGACCAAATACTCCACTGGGAAACCCATTACTATCATAATATCATATAAAATTAGTTAATAATACTTTAAGGATTAAAGTTTTCTTGTTTAAGGATGAGTTAGCCCCTTAAAGATTGTGATATTTGGTTAAAACTTTTCTTGTTGTTTGGTCTGAAAACATAGCATAGTGGCTTCTAGAAGAGTTCATACTAGAGCCTATCCTGACCCAGACCCTCCTGAGATAGTTGATAATCTTGAAAGCATACTTAGGAAGTCTCATAAGGCCAAAGCTTCGACTATTGTCAGTTCACTCTTTAGAGCTAATTCTGTTCCTGAAAACCTTACAGCTCTACAAGATTCACAAGATGAATTAAGAAATCCATTTAGAAATAGGTCACTTGATGATATAGATCAGATAGATTTAGAGTCTCCACCTTCATCTCAAGACAGAGGTGAACATCCTGATAGTGGAGAAACTACTCCTCCTGATTTACATTTCCTACATAATGTTGGTATCTCTCATCCAAGATCTGCTCAACAATCTCTTGCTGGTCCATCCATTTCTGCTACCCATACACCCATTGTCCAAAACACTCCACTTCATCCCACTTTCCCTCTTGTTAATCCACCCCTTGTAAATCCACCTCAACCTCCTATCATGGCAACATGGTATGCCCCATTGGTCCTTCCTTTACCTCTAGTCAATCTACCATAGGAATATCAGTCCAAGATACCCTTATTTGATGCTAGTGGTGCTACTGATGCTTAAAAACATGTGGATAAGATGAATGAATACTTTGACAGAAATGAGATTGATGATGAAAATGTCAAACTTAGGTCATTTGCTCAAAGTTTAGGGAGAGAAGCAATAAAGTGGTTCAAAATATTAACCCCTAATAGTATTAATGATCTCCAAGCACTTCATCAGTTATTCCTAAACAAGTGGGAAGTTAGGAAAAACCCTCTCCAAATACTTTCTGATTACAATAGCCTCAAAAGAAACACTGGGGAAAGTGTTCAAGCTTATTTCACTAGGTTCAATAGTGTGTATAATGTGCTTCCCCCAGATATGAAACCTCCACAAGGCTCAGCTTTAGAAAAATTTCTCGAAGGATTTGATCCTGAAATGGCCTATCAACTTAGAGAAAAATACCCTCTGGCTCTAGAAGATATGCAGAAAGGAGCCTTGGTTGTGGAAGTTAATCTAATGGATAAAAGAGAAAGAATGAGAAATGAGAAGAAATATCCTTTAGGGAGGAATCTGCACCTTCCACATCTAGTTCAAAAATGGAGAGAATGATGGAGGAGATGATGAAAAAGATGAGCATACTTGAGAGAGCACAAGATAGTGAAAACCAACCAGCTCCTCAAAACATAAATAAAAAATGACATCAGAATTTTAGGAGAAACCAACCTCAAAACAGACCAAGGGAGGATGATCAATAGATTACACCTCCTTTTCATCAAAACTATGTAAGTGAGGTTGAAGAAATAATTGAACAAACAGAGGAATATGACATAAACATGTTGGGAATAGAAAATGATGATTTTGAAGTTCATTTCAATAGGAAACAAGGTCTATACACACCCTATGATGATATAAGACCAGAGGATGAATATTATTATTAAGAGCTGGAAAATGTCATCATAGAGACTCCAAAAGAATATGACCTTAGGAGTAAAAAGAACTAGGAAACTCCCAAGACTAAGACCTCTGAAAATTCTGCAAAAAGAAACCCTGTAAACAAGACCAAATTTACAAAACAAAAAAAAAAAAAACTGTGGCTATAAATTCTGATAAAAACAAAGAAAAAGGCACTCAAATTAATGAAAAACAGAGTGTAGATCTTAGCAGCGTTAGCACTTCAGCTAGTGGTCCTATGAAAACAATTTTGACCAATGTAAATAGAGGAAATCAGCAAACTGATTTTTCTAATAGAGTGGTGGTTAATAAGGCTGAAACAAATCTTGTAAAAATCCTGATACCTTTTAGTTTGGAATAGGAAATTGCCAAGATAAAAATCTTTGTTTCTCTTACTGAATTAGCCACCCAAGATGTATATAGATCAAAAATTTTGAAAGCTTTCAATATAGCAGAAAATAATGATACTGTCAATATTAATGATGACCAACCAGAGCTCTTATTTGGTCCTAAGATTGAGGGAAGGTACCAATAAGGAATAGTTCCTCCTTTCTATGTTAGTTTGAAGATTCATGACAAAATTTTACACAATGCTATGCATGACTCAGGGGCCTCTCATAAATTAATGCCCAAATCAGTGATGGAGAGCCTAGGCCTTGAAATCACCAGACCATACAAAGATCTATACTCCTTTGATTCCAGTAGAGTGAAATGCCTAGGTTTGATCAAAGACCTTTGTGTAAAATTAGCACAAATTCTAGTCGAGTGTTTAGTAATGGATATTGTAGTGGCTGATGTATGCCCCAAGTATGGCATGCTGTTATCAAGATCTTGGGGAGCTAAGTTACAAGGAACAATGCAAATGGATGTGACTTATGCTACCATCCTTGTTTTTAATCAAACAAGAATATTTTATAGGGAATCTCATATGAAATACATGGTAATTAGCTAAGAAAGACCAAACAATTCTCCTCTTTATTCTGTAGATACAAGCCTTGACTCATTTATTCTCTTCAATGAGAAAGAAAACTCAACTGATTTAGCAGCCACCTCTCAATCTAACTTAATGGCAAACATAGAAATGGAGGAGGACAAGAAAAAAGTGTCAAAACAGTGTGTCAAAATAGAAAATCACTATAAACTAATCATAGGTCTAGAGCTACAAAATAGTTATCCATTACTTGTTAACTTTGAGAACCAATAGAAGAATCTTCAACTTAATGTAGAACATGAGGAACTAGGACAATTTCAACACAATACTGACTATCAAGAACAAGTTGAAAGCACACAAAATAAAGAGGATAGTAGTCAAACTATTGAACCCAAAACTAGTCCTCTTTGGAGTATGAATTTTGATGGGTCTTTCACTAAGAACAATGCAGGTGCAGGCGTTTGGATTCATAACACTGAAAACAATCATACCGAAGGCCATTCCTACAGATTAAATTTTCAATGTTGAAATAACATAGCTGAGTATGAATCCCTCCTTTTAGGCCTACACTTGTTGAAGAAATTAGGAGCCAAAAGGATTAGAGTTCATGGGGATTTAGAGTTGATTGTTAGGCAAGTGAATGGGGAATATAGTGTTAAACACCCCAGACTTAGAGCCTATAGAAATAATTTCATGGACTTATTAAGAACTTTTGAGAAATCTCAACTTATCTTTCTCCCAAGAGACCAAAATATCCTTGCCCATAGTTTAGTGTTTGCTGCTAGAACGTGCCTAACTCCTTATGAAACCAAACAATGCACCACCCAAGTCAAATTTAGACCATTTGTCCCTGAAAATGAAAAATATTGGCAAGTGTTTGATGGAGACAAACAAATAGAATACTTCTTATGGTCCGAAAATGAATTTGAATTGCCAAGCTCAGATTTAGAGTATGAAGATGACTGTCTTAGTGAAGAAAATCTACTTGATGAAGAAGAAAACTCTCCAAACATTACTGTTATAAATATGCTAGTTGATAAACTTGAACATAAAACAGAGATTAGTACAGATGTAGAAAAAGAGGACTTAGAAACACTGCAATCTAACACTCAAAATTTGCCAAAAGGTCTGGTTCCATTAGAAGAGTTGTTTGATTTCAATGATGTTGCCAACAAAACAAAACTGGAGCCTGTTGAAACTGAGGTAGAAGAGTGTAATATAGGCAGTGAAATAAAATAAAAAATGATCAAACTGTCTAAAACTTTACCAGCTCACATCAAACGGAAATACATTGAGTTGTTTAAGGAATTTTCTGATGTATTTGCATGGAGTTATGAGGATTTAAATTCCTATGACATAGAGATAATTCGGCTCAAGATACCTCTCAAAGAAAACCAAAAATATTTTAAACAAAAATTGCACAGAATAAACCCTGTTCAATTATCGTTGGTTGAGAAAGAAATCAAGAAAATGTATGAGGTTGGAATTATTGTTCCTCTTAGATATTCAAAGTGGGTGTCTAATATTGTGTCAGTGAGGAAAAAGACAAGAGAAATAAGGCTTTGTATTGACTTTAGGAACTTAAACAAAGCCTCATTAAATGACAACTACCCATTACCCAAGATGGATCACATTTTACAAAGGGTAGTTGGTTCTAAAAGAATTTCTTTGCTAGATGGCTTCTCGGGTTACAATCAGATTTTAGTACATCCTGATGATCAACTCAAAACATCATTTACTACACCTTGGGGTACTTTCATGTATGTGAAAATGCCCTTTGGTTTAATGAATGATGGTGCTACATTTTAGAGAGCCATGGACATAGAATTCTTAGAAGAATAGAACACTTCATGATTATTTACTTGGATGATATCACTGTGTTTTCCAAAATAGATGAAGAACACCTAGAACACTTGAGAAAATTCTTTGAGAAATGTGGAAAGTTTGGGTTATCTTTAAATCCAAAGAAAACAATGTTTGGTCTCCAAGAAGGTAAACTACTTGGACACATCATATCAGAAGAGGGAATAAAGATAGACCCAAAAAGGATTGATGGTATTTTTCAAATCCACCATCCAAGAAACATCAAGGAACTTCAATCTTTCATTGGGAAGATTAATTTCTTGAGAAGGTTCATACCCAACTTAGCTGAAATCCTTGGAAACATAACAAACATGTTAAAGAAAGAAGGAGTTAAATGGACCTTAGAAGCAAATAAATCTTTTGAACTAGTAAAACAAGTATTAACCAAAACACCAGTTCTTATAAGTCCTGATTTTACAAAAGATTTTTTCATTTTTCTCATTTGCATCAGAACATACAGTGGTTGTTGTCATATTGCAGAAAAATTTAAAGGGACAAGAGCAGCCCATTGCATTCTTTAGTAAGGCATTGAGAGATGCACCTCTGAAGTACAATATCATGGAAAAAAAAGCCTTTGCCTTAGTCAAAGCTTTGAAATACTTCATAGTTTACATTTTACACTCCCACATAATTCCATTTGTTCCAAACTCAGTTGTAAAAGACATTTTAACATAGGACTCAAATGGAAAAAGGGAAAAGTAGATAGTTGTGATACTTGAATATGATTTAGAAATCAAGCCTACTAAGCTCATAAAAGGCCAAGGACTAGCAAGATTAATGGTTGAATCTAATTTTGAAGTTCTTGATATAAACATGATAAATGCATTATATGAATAGGAGGAATTGTCGACTCCCATTTTTGAAGATTATTTTATGAATTCCTCCTGGTATGCTGATATTTCATATGCTTTGCTCAATTTGAATACACCTCCTGGTTTCTCTAAAATAAGGGAAAGGTTTTTAAAGTTAAAAGCTGTTAATTAATGCATTTTAGATAAATGTCTATATTGGAAAAATGCTAGTGGATTATTGCTTAAATGTTTGCTTGAAAATGATGCAGATAAGGTCAAGCATGAGTTCCATGAATGAGAATGTGGAGGCCACCTCTATTGGAAGACAACTTCCAAAAAAATCCGTAGAGCTAGTTACTTTTGGCCCACCCTCTTTCAGGATGTCCATAAAATGATTATTTCCTGTCATAAATGCCAACACTTTGAAGGAAAAAGAAAATTGCTTCCCTTACCCTTTCATCCAATCACTGTTGAAGCTCCTTTTCAAGAGTGGGGTCTAGACTTCATAGGAGAAATCCATCCACCCTCATCTGCCCAACATAGATGGATTCTCACTGCAACAGACTATTTTACCAAATGGATAGAAGCCATCCATTCTAAGCAATCCAATGACTCTGTCATCATAAAATTCCTTGAAAATCATATCCTATCTAGATTTGGTTGTCCTAGGAATATTATCATTGACAATGTTGTTGCATTTGGATCCAAAAATATGGTTGAATTCTGTCACAAATATCAGATTACATTGGGCAATTCTACTGCTTATTACCCTCAAGGTAATGGGCTGGCAAAATCCTCAAACAAAAGTTTGGTGAACATAATCAAGAAGTTGCTAGAGGACAATAAAAAATCTCGGCACACAAAGCTAGTACATGAGCTATGGGTTGACAGATTAACACTTCAGAAATCTATAGGATTGTCACCTTACCAGCTTGTGTATGTAGTAGATGCAATTTTTACAACCAATCAAGGAGTGCCAGTAATGAAGCTGATCCAAGAAATTCAGTCTGAAGAAAATGATATGACAAGAAGAATAAATTAGACAATAAATCTTTAGCAAATCAGAGAGGAAGTCTACAACAGAGCACTACAAAAGCAAGAAAGCATCAAGAAGTTGTTTTATAGAAGGACAAAGGCCAGTGATTTCAGCATTGGTGACAAAGTTTTAAAGTGGGATTAAAGGAGAGAAGATAAGGGAAAGCATGGGAAATTTGACAACTTATGGCTTGGCCCCTATCTCATTCATTCCACTGCTAGCAACAATGCTTATTTCTTGTAGGAATTGAATGGAACTAAAATTTTTGGGGGTCCTGTCAATGGTAGGATTCTTAAACATTACTTTTCATAACCACATCAGTTTGAAAGCATTTTTATTTTTTCCTCGTTGTGAATATCGTATCCATCATTGCATTCAAGGTTAGAATATGAAAAAATAAAAAAACAATAGAAAAGAAAAGAGGGCAGATTGTAAAAACAAGAGAGGTACAATCCCATACCAAAAAAGAGAAACAAAATCTGAAAGTGTGCAAGCTCAAATTCCACTCCTAAGAAGCACACTCCTAGTTAGTCATACAGCCTAATTATGAATAATTAGTTTTCAATTCATTGCTGATAGGCTAGTGAATTAGATCAACCAAACAGTATAATCTTGGCTTATCAGTTAGGTAAATTAGGATAGAAGAAATAACGTTCAAAAAAGCTAAAAATCTGAACCTATGAATTCCAAAAGAAAGAATGGCTCTAACTAGATCAAATCTTGAGCCAAAGATAGAAGTTAATTAGTTCTGATATGCTCAAAAATTGAACCAGAGAACAAAGAGATAAACAGCTCAAACAAGCCTAAAAAACACAGCTGAAGAAAAGAGAAGCATATTCTTAAAACTTTCAGATCTTAAGCCTTCACCATTTTTTCTTTACTTTTCTGCAAATATTAGTCTATGTGCAGCTTGTTTTTATGCCATAGATCATCAGCAAGTTAGACTGTTCAATCCTGGCTTGTTTTCTTTTAAATTTATTGTCTTAGAAACTAGAGAATAAATTATGTTACATAGTCTAATCATGACAGATAGTAGTTAGGTAGAGAAGCTTATGAACTCAACTTCTTAATTTGAGTTCATGGAGAAATAAGGGTAGAAATAGACTAGTTTTATTCTTTCAAAGGAACAAAATGTTTGTAAAAAGAGTTTTCCAATCCAAATGCACTCTAAAAGAAGAAAACATGTTAGATCATTAGGATTGGGTAAGTAGAAAGCTTGTTTTGATAGAATTCCATTGTTTTTAAATGGCTGCTAACATTGTTAGAGCAAAAGAAGATCAGCAAAAGAAAGGAAAATTGCAGCCCAATGGATGAGGCATTCATCAACTTCCAAAGAAGACATGTCTGAAGTTCTTGACACCTTCAAGAAGGTTCCATCCCCATGTGGAGCCACTGTTAGCCACCTATAAAAATTTGTCATATCAAATGGTGGCTAAATAATTTTAAAGTCTTCAAGAAACAATTTTATGGTCAAATTGTGAGTTCTTAAAGTCTTATGAAGATAACTAATCCTTTAGTTAATATTGATTGTTGTTTCCCTCATAATCCTGAAAAATCTGTTGTTTGCAAGGAGAAAGACTGCTCAAAAGCCCATTTTCCCCTTCATTTTACCCTCCTTCCCTTCATTAATAACACCATTTTCATCCGCTCTTTCTTCATAAAATTCCTCCATTTCCCTCATCTTTCCTTCATTCCCTTCATAAATTCCCTTTGATAAGGTTTAAAACCCCCTTTTTTAACCATATCAGAACCCTCAAAATCCTCTGAAAAACCCTCATTTTGGCCTAAAAACCGTCATTTTTCTATAAGGCCTTAAGCCCCTTTTGGCCTTAGCCCCAGTCCCTTTTCCACATAAAACTAGCACCGATACCAAGTGCTAAGCACTTATCACATCGAAAGTTTTAATCACATCGCAAGTTAAAATCGCATCGCAAATATTCATTTCACCCTTTTTTATGGTTATTTTCTTTTCTCTGATGCGATCCTGCAATCGTTTCTCTGCCGTTGATCTAATCCACTCTGCCCAGATCCAACGGTCCATACTGCTCCATTCTCCAAACCCACTGTTCTGCCTTTTTCCTTTATGATTAAATCTCCACCATCGATCTAGCTTTAAGATCGACGGCCCTCGCTCCATCGCAAATTGGCAATCACACTTCCTTTTGTTTGTTCCCTTTCCCTCCTCCGATTGCGATCCTGCAATTAAATCTCGGCCATTGAACCCACAAGAACCAACATCTCAGATTTAATTGAGCTCCATCATAAGCCCTCCGATATAAACCCACCGATTTGATCCTAGCCATTGATCTCTCCTAGATCTAACGACCCGCGCTTAATCGCATCAGTGCATTTCATTGTTGATTTACCCTTTGTCCTCCATCGATGCAATCCTGCAATCAAATCTGGGCCGTCCATTCCCAATATCTAACAGCCAGGATCTTAACCTGACTTCCCTTTGTTATTTCATAAGCCTAACAGTTTAACTTCTTGGTGAAAATCCATCGTTGATCTTTGCAGATCAACGGTCCTCATTGCGCCCAATCTCTGCCCGATCCCCTGCCTTATATTCCTTTCATCGCCCCATCATTAAATTTGGGTCGTTCATTCCTAAAATCTAACGATCGAGATTTAACCCGATAGGCCCAACTCTTTTGGGACATACCTCTGCCTCACAAAACATCTGTCCATTCACAAGCCGCCATGTGTATTCCATTATCACCCCGCCCTTTTCATTTCTTCCCCATCAATAGATCTCGACTGTCGATTCCTGAGATCCAAGGGTCAGGATCTAAACCGCCTTTGACCCTACCCACCTTTTTTGCCCGCGCATATCACCCCATCGCGCTCTCATTCCCACCGTCAGATATCTCAGCCTTTCATCCGATGGATGAAACTCCATATCACGTAATTTTTCGTCTGAAAGTTAATGGCAAAAAATTACGTGATATGGAAAATATTAAAAAGACACGTATCGAGCACAAACCCATATCACATTTTTTTTTGAAAAATTCCAAAACGGCCTTAGATTTGCACGAAAACCATTATGGTTTTCCGCCAAACCACCCTTCCCCGCAACATTGGCTTTTCAGTTTTTAATCCTGGTCGTTGTTGATCGGGGTCCGACGACTCATATTATTTCTTGATCCCAACTCATCACCCTTTCCTTTTGCTCCCAAACACCCCTCTAAAGATCTCGACCGTCCATCATTTGAATCTAATGGTCCAAATCACTCTACATCTCCAAACTTCATTTAACCCCATTTTCGCTTCTGCCAAAGATTTTCCCCTTTTTTCATTACGTTTTCTTCTATTCCGTTATAACATTTCTCGCAGCATTATAAAACTATCGATTAATCTCAGCCATTGATCAATCTAGATCAACGACTCAGACATAATCTTTCCTCCTTTCCATCCAACGGCCTCCCCATTGAACTACATCGAGAAATCTCGACCGTTGGTTATTTCGATCCGATGGCCACATTTCAATCTCATACCCAAAACCTCCAAAGCGGCCTTTGACCTATTTTCACCGGATTTTTCATAATTTTGTTCGTTCTTTGTAGGTTTTAAAGCTTTCCCATAGTTTTTAAAATGAAGTCAAGAGCCGGGGATGACAATCCCAGAGGCCATTATCTATGAAGACAAGGATCTGCAGGGTTCGAATTACCATTTTACCCATGCCTCATGAGCACTGGTAACATTATAAAACCCTCTGTGCACCTGCAAAAAACAACAAAAGCATAGTGAACCTTAATTTTACAGAGAGTATCAGTGTCAAAGTATGGGATCACACCAGAGATGAAGAATTAAAGGTTTTAACATAGTTTCGAGGGATTAAGGCATAAATTTGACTATCACAAGCCTAAATCCACACAGTTAAAGACATGTATGAAGACTTGAATAGAGATATTAAGCCAAATTAGGCCTAAAACACAGATCAAAAGCAAATTAATAGTGTTTTAGGTTAAAACAATGAGATCTATCAGTCTGAGAAGCCTCCACCACCACATCAGAGGCTAATTGAAACCTCTTCAGCTACCAAAAGCCACCTGCAGCCTCGAAGAAATCAAAAAAGGCCTAGTTATTGCCTATTGAGAAGATATTTGCCTAAAGGCACTTGAACAGTTATTACCAAAGAAAAAAAAATTACAAACTATCAGAAGAGTTAATACAAAGATAAGAAAGAGCCTTGAAGTCAAAAATTTTAATCCAGTAAGCCTTAAAAAGCAGAAACAGAGTTATGAGACAGAGTTCTAAATTCGATGCTTTCCTACCTTATGCCTTGCATGGTTTTCAAGGCTAGGAATTGCATTAACTATATAATTAATGATACTTAAACCCTATAAATTCTTCCACCTCATTTTCCTATAAAATCTTCTTGAGGAGCACGTTGTAAAGGGTTGGTTGCTGGACTCTGATGTAATACTTGTGCTCGAAACTTTCTACATGTAAATAGTTTTTAGAGGCTTTTGAAGCTCTGTTTTGTGATCAAAGAAGTTAGGCTGGGAAAAGAAGATGATTTTTGTATTGAATCATTGGACTTGAAGTATGTAACTGGATTGACATCAATTTACAGGCTGATTTTTGGGATCTTGGTCTATATCATTGGTGTAGTGCCTCTTACTGTGTCATTATTTTCCTTTAATGTATGCCATTTGTTTACTTTTCTCTGATAAAGAACATCAAATATAGAGCTAGGATTTACTGTCAAAAGTACCCTACTCTCACTGATAAGATTTATCTTTATGTTTTTCTCCAATTGTGTTTTTAAGAATGACTTAAGTTAAGTATAAATATTATCAAGGAATGTTGGTTTGTCCATGTCTTGATGTGCAAAACTTGGAAGGATGTTCTTGAATGATGTTTTCATTATATTCTAAGTAGATTTGGACTAGGAAAGTTTATGGTTTGCCCTGTATTCTAGTTCTTTCTCCAATGGTTGTTTTGAAAGTTTCCCTAAGAGTATTTTGAAAGCAAGTTTAGATTTTAATGTATCTTGCTTGATATTAAGTTTCACATTGTTTTCTTATATGTTTTTCATCCCTTCTGAAAGTAGTCATGTGGATTACTAGATTGTTCGTCTGATAAGTTAGCTTTAATACAAGCTTGTCCAAAGAAGTTTAAGGTTAGCCCTATCTTTGGTTGGTTTTAAATAGTATCTTAAAAAGCCTTTTCTTGTATGGAAAGTTGATAAATCCTTGTTGAGATTATTGGCTTTTTCCACCTTCTCAACACTTTTAATGTTCCATTCCATCATTTAATCTAGAAGATCTTTTGATATAGATGACTTGCCCCTTGGACCACTCTTGAATTTTTTGTGCAATTAGAACCTTTTATGACTCCATAGCCCAATGGATTAAGTGTTGTTTCATATCCATCCTATCAACTGAACCTTGTTCTGATTATTCACACCTCCACCCGTTTGAAACTCTTTCATTCTTAGGACTTTCCACTCAATTAAAAATCATGCCCAACCATCCAAAACAAACAAAAACCCTTGTTCCTAATAAATATCCTAATATCATACTCAAAGCTTTAAAGATAAATCAATATTTTCACTTATAGAGAGATCCCTCTCTCGATTTTGGAGGGCTAGATCCTAGAATCCCAAAGTGGTTCATAATGTTGTCTCTGCAGCTTTAGTCTTGCCAATTTTTCTAAAATTACAGGGACCCAACAA